>CATIWR010030546.1:0-16710 GCA_949677035.1 Omphalea diandra | reverse complement strand
TATCACTTGTCACTATCGATCAATCAATCGTAATAGCCGATGATAAGTAGCATCCATACAAATTTTTATTTTTAATGTATTTTTCTTATAATAAATAATAAATAAAATAAAAATAAAGTGTTTGTGGTATAAATTTTTTATAATCTTATAAATCAAAAAGATTAATATTTTTCTAATGTATTTCAAACCACATAAATTATATTTTTAGAAAAAATTTTCTTTAAAAAAATATTTCTCATAAATAAGTTATTTTTCATAAATCAAACAAAGCAATACATATTTCTCTTTTTGCAATTTGTATATTGTTTTATTTAAGGAAATAATAGGTATAATCACAAGTTATATGGCTAGTAACATAACTCTTATATTGTGTTTAAATATATATTTTTTTATTAATATAAAAATTAAATGTAAAAATAAATAAACAATGATAATATTATGCTTATAAAAATTAAAGTCAAATTGCATTATTGTCATTAGAACTGCATTGGGTATTTAGAATAAAAAAGTAAATAGAAAAATAATAGAAAATACAAAATTAATTCAAACATATGTAAAAGATAAATATCGAACATAAAAATTATGTATTAAATTTAGAAAATACATAGTAGTTTGGCAACATGCGCCTTCCACGTGTTTTTTTATTTAATTTGTGAATTTTTATTACTTATTTGTAAATATGATACTTTATAATATTATAAAAGGAATATTACTATTTTATTAATAATAATTAGTAAGTATTATGATCTATTAATAAATTAAAAAAATAAGCTACTCATTTTATTAATGCAAAAATGTAATTTATTTTGCACAATAAACGATTTTAGGTTAATATAAGCATCAATAATTATGTAATACGCATCAATAATTATGTAATACTGAGAATTTATCAAGTTAAATTAAAAACTTTTTTAATAAAGGATAATTAAGTTTTCTAACCAACGGTTAAATTTATTTAGGTTTCTAAAATCAATGGCTAGAATTTTTTTTTATTATTACTTGTAGAAACCAACATATATTAGTTTTATTCATTGGCTAATATTCTAGTGTTAGGTTTTTCTTTTTTCCTCAATCAATCAAATTGAAAAAGTAAATTTATAGTTAATAATTTAATTATATCATTTTTAATCAGTTTAATAATTTGCTCCCTCATTCTCACTTTATGTAGATAATTATAGAAAATAATATTAAAAATATAAAAATAATTGAAAGTAAAACAGTTTTGTATAAATGTATTTAAGAATATAAATCTATAAATTTAACGCCAAATACGGTTTAATAGAAGTATTATTTTCATGATGACATGCTTAGATAATTAAAATTAGATTTATATAATCATTTAAAAAATAAAATAATAAACAATTGATTTAAGTAAAAAATAAAATAAATGAAAAATATTCTTTTCTGTATAATTATTTTGAAAATTTAAAATTATAAGGAATGATAATACATTTTACTTGGCTCCATGCTCGTACTATATTGGCATGTTTACATTTAATATTTTTCTTGCTTTAGCTTTTCCAAATAAAATTTTATCATTCAAAGGCCTAATCAAATAATAATTTTTTTTATTTTATTTCCACCATTTTAGTCTCTTTCTTCACGCCAATAACTTTGTAGTATTTAAATAACAAGTTAATCTTCAACGATTGCCTTCTTTTCTCGTATTTATAAATATATTTTCAAATTTTCTATTGTTTACGACTTTTTTTTTTTAATATTTGAGTTTGTTGGTAAGTTTATCTACATATATAGAATTTAAAGTTCAAATTACGATTTTTATTTTTATAGAATATATCATATTCCTAATCTACAAAAAAATTATTTTTATTAGTTTGGGGTAGGCTAGTGTGCAGTACTCTTGTACTAAAGTTAATGGTGTAATACTACATAATATTTTTATTAGTTTTATATTTTTTAAGTATAAAAATACATATTTTTACACTGACATAATTTTTTTATTAATTTAATTTAATATAATATATTCTGTATAGATAAACTTTCAGAAAAATTGAAAGACATAGTTTCCGTAAAATTAAGGAATTATTTCTTGCATAGTGACTCTAAAATTTTGTACGTTATTTTATTATTTCTTCCTTTTCAATGTAAGTGACCTTTTTCAAAATAAAAAATTAATTACCTGTCACTTTTATATATTTAATACAACATTGATTTTTTTTTCTTTTTTATTTTATTCTTGTATTACCCTTATATATATATACAAAACTAATCTGGCTCAAAACATCAACTTGATCAGTAAATTGACAAATCCAATAGAAATTAGCTCAATACTGCAACGTTAAGGCTCCACTTCAATTTGGTGTATATTCCCCTACTCTAGCACTCGATGCAAGTCCATGAACGTGGACGAAGATCAGTGCCTGCAACATTGCAAGAGAAACACAGTTAGATCAAATGCATAGATCACGAACAAAAACATTTAATTAACATCTACTTTACTTTAAAATTAAAAGAATGCCATATGGTAAGATTAAGATATACCTATGTCGATAGCTCACAACATCACCGGATAGAGTTCAAAGTATAGCAGCTGCAAGAGCGATGTGTCCATGCAAAATTATGCCCCTCAATTTGTGAACGATAATATATTATTCATGTTCCTGTGTGGTGTTTTTTTGACATCCAATGCACAACATTAGAAAGTTAATATTTTTTAAAGAAAATATAAGTGAACAGACCTAGAAAAATGGCGATTTCCATGAAGGAGCTCATCGACAACACTGGTTTTTGATCTCTAAATCTCTCTAAGGTTTTGACTGGATGCCTTTGGCATTTTCCTTTCCACACTTTTTTTAGTGCTCCTTCTCTCCTTGGACAGAGAAATCCCAAATTGAAGACATTATTTAGCATTCAAAGCACTTTTACCTTGTGCTTCAGTTGACAATGAAAATGAAGGTGACATTTTTTTTAGTGAAGACAATGAAAGGGAAGGAAAAAGTTTTGGTGAAGAATTTGTTAACTCGGGTCATGGTGTTCGAGGCGTCTGCAACCTGAAGGACTTGCTTTATTCAAATTCTTCCTCCATGGAAGGAGGCAAGGTATAGAAAGGAGAACTTTTAGCTTTGTCTTTTCTTTCTTTAGTTTCCATTCTTATAGATATTGATCTCCACGGAATTGAAGAAGGAAGCACAACATTATCCGTCAACTTGTCCAAATCTTGTTGATTCTTTCCACCAAATTCCCTATTTCTGTTGTTAACTAAATTGCTTGAAAATCTTTTAGAACCATGTGGACATGTCATATTCTTCTTCATCGTCTAATCATAACAATTTAATTGACAGATAAAGAGGAAAGCAGAACGAAAGAAGAAGACAGCAGAGAAGAGAAGATAGGGCAGCTGCAAATTGAAGAATGAAAAGAGAAGCTAGGGAAATATACCATGTAAGCGAAAAAGAATCGAAGAAGAGAAGAATGGTATTTGTGGAAGCCAAAGGGGCGAGAGGAGGAGAGAAAAGAAGGAACAACGGCCGCAATTTGAAGAATAGAAAGAGAGCCTAAGGCAACATACCATTTAAGTGAAGAGACGGAATTGCCCTTAAAATCACATAAATGACATCGTTTTGGAGCACATGGAGGCTGAAAGTCGCCATTTCGAAAGGAGCACGAGCCAATTGCAAAGGCAATTGAAGTGGAGCTTCACTCTTTTTTTCACATAAACGCCACTGCTCATCCTAGAAAACAAATGTCCAGAATTGCCCAAAAATTTCGCATTTCTCCAATTTCAATTCAACTGTTCAAAGATTATTCTGCCTTTACAGTATTTGTATAAATGTCTCTAAGTGATATATCTAATACTTAAAAATAATGTCTATGACTCATAAAAGTTTCATTCCAAATTGTTAGTCTAGTTTTTTCTATTAATCTTGTTAATTGAGTTTTTTTTTCATATGTTAAATATTTATTTAAATTAATCGATATCCTAAATCTCGAATATGCAATCTTACCATTAGATATTAATAATGAAATAACACTTGCTGATGCAATGATTATAATTATTTTTCTCTCTAATATAAGTTTAGATATAATGATTTTGTGTAAATATGTTTTCCCTGTCCACTATGGCTACAAACGGGAAATAATTATTCTTAGTTATATTCAATCGCATTAATAATGCCATCGTAAATAATGAATTTATTCTTTAAAATAGAACATAGCATGAGTTTTTTTCCATAGCTTTGCTTTTTTCATTAACAATGCTTTTATTTCATTATCCAGATAAAAGTGTGAATTTATAAGGAGTAAATTATAATGAACATATGTATAATACAACCAACAAAACGGGTTCATAGGTGTATTCGTTAGGGAAGGGAAATAACAAAATAATACAACTAAGTATGTAGAAAGTAGATATTTTCAAATTATTTAAACAGTATGTCAATAGTAACATGCTCATGGAAAAAATAGATTATGTAAGAAATAAAAGAATACAGTTGTTACTTCAAAGTTGAAATGTGGGTTTGAATATGTATATATATCTGAGAATATCATTAAAGTTATAAATTCACTTTTTATATATTTATAATTATATATATTATTTATATATGTTATATATTTATAATTATAATAATAAATATAGTATTATTTATTATAATAAATTGATTTTATTATATTTATGAAATATAATGTCAATTAATTTTTTTATGGAAGTGAAAGAATATTAATGTTTATTATGCTATAATAATATTGTAAACAAATAAATTTAGTAGCCTTTTAAATCATACACAGTTATTTTATTGCAAAAAGTTCAAAAAAAAAAATCTCAAAATCTTCGTGTAGTTTTAAAGATTTCCAATTTACAAAAGCTCTACCTTTTAAATTTATTCATATTGTCTTATTTCTACATTATATTTAGTTTACCTTACTTTATGTTTTGACGGACTATAATTTTAAATTAGCCATAATTTCATTTTTTTTAATTTTGTATCATGTTCTCTATAAATTTATAATTTTGACTTATTACGTAATAGGAAAAAAAATGGTGTACTTCAAGTTCGTGTCCATCCTTTATTAACAGATATCACTATTAATCATGAAACTGACTCTTATGACTATTATAAATAAGTGTGTTCTTTGATCAATGCTAATAGTAGTTTCTAATTGCCATAGTAATAAGAAATAAGAAAAAAAAAAGGAAGACAATATGATTACTCATAAATTAATCTTTACGGAACTGTTGAACTCATACTTAATAACTATAATTTAAATACAGCCATTATAACAGAAAAAAAAAAACTATCATTGTTATATCAAAAAAAACATAAATCATTATCCAAAAAAAATAAATCATTATTAATGTCAAGTCAACTATAACAAAAAAAAAAGGTAATTCTCTAATCAATGTCAATTGTTTCTAATTTTCTAATTAATAATTATTAAAAATGGAAAACAATAATTACTCACGAATTTCTTCAGTACGGTTCAACTCCTAAGGATTCTATAAATTATTATGTGTAGATGTTAACTAAAGAAAATTTTCACTTTGGGTCTATTATATATTTGTGCTTTATAAATTCATATAATGTTGATAGTGACATAAAAATTCATTTTGGTTCATGAGTCATTAGCAACTTCTACAAGATGTTATGACTATCTAAATTATGTTAAAATCAATGATTCAACCTAATTTGTTTTACCAATAATATTATAATCCTTTTGTTATATTATATTTCAATTGAATATAAGACATGGATAATGTTATCCATATACAGTTTAATTCTTTATTGATGCCCAAGTATACAAATGTAAAATGATATTGATAAAATTTATTAATTCATTTTTGCATGGTCATGTAATCTCTTCAGTTTAACTTATTGAGGGGCTTAAAAATACATTTATTATGAATATATGAGAGACAAATTCCTTCTCAACCACTCATTTTTCTCAATATGATTAACTTTATATTCAATATTTGTCTGTATAATTATTCTATTAAAGATATTATTGGACTACATCAAAATATGAAATTCATTATATTGGAATCTATAATAATTTTCAAGTCAAAAAATTAAGTTAATACTATTGCATAAAAATCACTTATGACTATTTATTCATATAGTGTTCTCATAGCAAGTCAATTTAATATAATGTTTCTTAAACATATATTTACATCTTTAATTTAATATCACATATCTATGATGAGTAAAACATAATTAT
This sequence comes from Omphalea diandra, assembly GCA_949677035.1. Lineage (NCBI taxonomy): Eukaryota > Viridiplantae > Streptophyta > Magnoliopsida > Malpighiales > Euphorbiaceae > Omphalea > Omphalea diandra. The sequence continues at coordinate 10,536 of CATIWR010030546.1, read as the reverse complement.
CAATTAAACACATACTAGTCTTCATTTATGATTATCCAACAATACTGACCAACTAGGGACAATTTAAAATCGAATTATTTACATCTAAAGATTTTACTATCAATTCACATATTTGATAACATTAGGTACAATTAACTATTTATAAAATTTATAATTTAGTTGTAATCAAAATATAAAAAGAGATATTTAATAAAAATTGAAACTGACATTATTGAGAAAATATAAATTATAAGAATTTATAACATACAACCAAGGTCATGTTTGATGTGACTTTGGGTGAAACATTTTTATTTTTATACTAAAACCGTACTTTCAATGGTACAACTTTTTTATTTCTTATTCAAATAATAAATAAATTTTATTTAAATATTTTTTTCTAATTTTGCATAGAAAATCAACAAATTGTTTAGGTGTCTTAGATACTATAATTTTTTTCTTTTTCTTTCTTTCCTTTTTCTTCAAATAAAAACCAAAATTTGTTCAAATATTTTTTCTTTCTTTCAAATTATGCACAGAAAATGAATAAAATATTTTTGTGTCTTAGAATTTTTTCCTTTTTTTCAATTAATTTAGGCGTTACAGTTTTTTTTTTTTCTCTTTTTGAACAAATAACAAATAACAAATAAGAAACAAAATTTGTTCAAAAATATAGAAAATTTGAATGAATTCTATATATGAAATAAAAAAATTTTGTATCTAAAGTAAATAAATTCTATATCTAAATAATGAGTCAAACACGGTTTAATATTATTACAGTTACTATCATAGTCGTATTTGACTTATTATAATTTTTTTGAACATATTAAAAGTGAATGAAAAAATATATAATTTGATCGAAACAAATACAGAAACTAAATGCAAAATGAACAAATTTTATATTTGATAAAAAAAATAAGCGTGCCGTAAGTGTGACAATATTGTAGCTATTGCACCTTGCGACATCTATCAGCTTCCTGCATGGTAGATCTTCAATGTTATCTGATATGATCTAAAGTAACGCGTGGGAAGTTGCATGAGCTAGAGATCTGAGGGTGTAATATGGTGTTTTTCTTATTTTCCTTTTTTCTCATTTATTGCGTTTGTTTCCCCTCTTTAGCCAAAAAAAAAAAAACATTTTCACCAATGAATATTTGATGGTAAAAGAGTACTTTTTTATTATTTTATATTTGAATTTAGTACAAACAGGCTTAATTAGATCTGCATATAGAAATAACATATCAAAAAATCTCTTATCACATAAAAAAATAAGTTGACATTTTCCAAATAAATAAGCATTCTTGAAATATTATTTTCTAATGGTTTCAGAAGGGTATTGGAGCCCCTTTGGGTGTACTATTTTACATAGAATGTTCGGTGCCATTTTGGTGACATCGATAGTATCGACACAATTAATATCATGTATAGTTTTTTAATATACATTGTATATTAAATTTTATTATATTTCATTTTTTTATATTCAATTTTATTAAATTTTATATTAATTTTATTTATTTTCTATAATTACGTAACTATATTTGGAAAAATAAAAAACAATATACAAAGAATATTACTATCATCATGGTTATATTTGATACTTTTAAATACTTTTATTTAATTAAAAATGAATGATAGGAATATCAAAGTTGATATAATAAAATATCAAAATGAATGATGTATCATCAAATTTAATATAAATTTTATAAAAAAAAATCGATTTTAGTTGCGTCAATGCTCCTGTAACACCTAACACTGTCATTATATAATAACAAGTGAAGTGTTATATTTATTTAGTTAAAGGCATAAATATAGATTACTCTTCAAAAGGAAAGAGCTATTTTTAAAGTAATCGATTGCACACTTGAGAATTTCATCATTCCAACTCTATTTCTTAGTTATTAGCAATATTTTAAAAATTATATGATATTAATTAGTTGAATTGGTTAAATTGAAAATTAATTATTAAATTAGTTTGATTAAAAGTAAAAATTAAAAATCAATCAAATCTAATTAAAACAGTGAAAATGATGAAATCTGATAAAAAAAAAAGATAAATTAAATTGATCCGATTCAATCAAAATTACATCATTTTGATTTAAATTTTAAAACATATAAAATTTAATTTTTATTATGTTAATAAATTTTAAATATTTAAGATATTTAAATTTAATATAATGAATTATAATTTTATTTCAATAATATTATTTTAAATTTAATATAATTAATTACATTTTTCTTTTTAATAATATTTTATTCATATATTTATTTATATATAATATTTTTGTTTAAGATATAATATTTTTATATGATTAAACTGGATAAAATCATAAATTAATTATAAAATGTCTGATTTTAGTAATATTGGCTATCAGGTATATGAATAAGCAATTTTTTGTTGTATTATTATAGCACTCCAATATCACTAAATTAAAATTTATTTATGTTATAATTATATTTTTTAAAAATATATTATAATCATCTCAATCTAAATAATATATTTGTTCGCTAATTACTTGTGACGAAATTAGAGGTGATCGGTTCTGGTTATGGACCGGTTATTTGAAATTATTTAAAATTGGATCGAAAATTGATTATTTGAAAAATGAAGGAATAAGTAACGAACCGAAATAAAACAAATATTCGTCTTGAATTGAATTGATTTTCGATTCGGCCCAATTCAGTTATTCAGATGTTTTAGATTTTTTTCTTAAAAATTAAATTTTTTTAAAAAATACAGTATATATATTAAAAAATAAAATTTATAAAAAAATAAAATTTTTACATATATATGCATATATACATAAATATTAAAAATTGAATACATATATAATTAAAAATAAATACGTACATGTATATATATTTAAAAATTAATAATACAAAAAAATAGTTTATATATATATATATATATATATGTTCCAGGTAATGATTTAAATCGATTTAGTTTATTTCAGTTATCGGACTAATAAAAATTAATAATCGATATTATCTTGAATTATAATTAAAATTTAAATTAATTCAATTATTTTCGATTTTTTTCAATTTTAATTGTTTTTTGTTTTAATTAATCGATCCCGTGTGAAATAAGTAGAATCGGTCCCCAGACGAAACAACGTCAGAGTCCGACTGAGTACGCGGAAAGTCTCTGGCAGGTGAGAAACGAAACGACGACGAAAAGGCTTTGCTTCAAAGGAGATAAGAGCCCTATGCCTTTTACACATAGGAACGAAAATTTGCGAAAGCTGACTAAGCTTTTTACATTATCTAGCCCAGTTGACAGCACCGTTATTTAACTTTCATCTCATCTGCCCAAATTGGAGAAGAAGCCCAGGCTGGATCCGAATGAGATGAAATTTAGACCGATGGGCCCATTTATGTCCTATAAATATATTCTTCTCCTGGTAAGTTGAAGAATCAGCCCCAATTGCCTTGCCTAGGGTTTTTGAGCAGTAATTGAAGGATTCGCTAATGGGTTCCCATGTGGAAGAACATCCAATGAAGATTCTAAATGTTGACGAAGAAGATAAGCAAAAGCCAGTAGTTGATGGAAAGAAGCCATTTAAAAGGAGGCCAATGTTTAGGACCTATAACTCTAATAACCCGCCCTCGCCATATAACAGCGATGATGAATACGAGAGCGAGGAACAAATGCATGAATGCCACATCTACAGAGCACAATATTATGCCAGCGACGTAATTTGTCTAACCCTTTTCTTTTGTCTTTTTTCAGAATAATTATATTTCATGTACTATGATGTTTCCCTTGTTCAGGGCTATGATATTACAGTGTTTCCCAGTGGAAATCTTATGGGTATCTTTCGTCCGGTTGAACATGATGGAACATTTGGTGAAGTGTGCAAGCAGGGGGCTAATCTGGCCGTTGAGGAAGAGAACGAGAAGGTTTAGATGTTTCCCTTTTATCATCTGTATTTCTTTGTTGCAGGCCTATTCTATCCATATTTGCTTAATTGCTTTAACTAATACTCTTTGTTGCCTCTCCATGTGCATTGTGACATAAATTTATATTCATTATTTTCTATTGTAATTCTGTAAAACTTTATATTATCCGTGCTATTGTATTAATATTGCCAATTGATTATCGTATGTAGGGTGCAAACTTGAAATTTGTGGACGTTTTGAGAGCGAATATGTATCCATTCACTAACTATCTCATAACCTTAAGAGCCCAAGATACTATATCTCAAGAAATCAGAACTTATCGAACTAAGATCCATCAAAGTCCTGGTCAGCCGATGGAAGTTTTGTCTTTCAAGCTTAGAGAAGCAGATAACGAATGAGGTAACATGGTTGTTTCGAAGATCAGTTACATTTTCTATAATTTTTATTCAATTGCTCTCTCGTTTTTTTTTTTTTTTTGCTTTGCGAGATTGAAATCTTGCCGCATTCAACATATTTATTTTCTTGTTGAATTAACTTGTTGTGTTTTGGTGTTTAAACAGTTGATTTATTTGTTTTTTGTTTCGTACGACACAATTTTGATAATAATTTGATGTTGGGCAATACAACTTATCTTTTGTTATCAGTTTCATGATGTGTCATCTAACAGTGCATTGGTGCATGGCCTTGCACTATGCAATTTGATACTGATTTATATTTCTGGCATTTCATTTAGAGGTGATTATTTTGATGCATTTTTAATTTAGAGGGAAAGCATGCCCTTACTAGCAATGGATCAGGGATTTAATGTGGGAAGGGAAATACTGGGAAAGTGAACTTGTGGAAATGTATTTTTAGTATTACTGATGCTGTGGTATTAATAAAATGATGTGTTACACATAGCTCGTGTCATTGGAGAAAGGGGGGATAATCTATGCCCCTGACTCGTGCCGCTTAAGATTTATCCTCATTTGAACAACAAGACTGGCATTTGTGATATTCCTAGCATTATTAAGTATTTAGGCATTAATATTAACTTTGAAAAGAGATTAATATTAACTTTGAAAAGAGTACACTCAAGTGTCCAGATATTGATATTTTTTAACCTTTGAATGAGACTGGTGATTGTATCAATCATTTTCTACCATTGGGATTAGTGTTTATGTTGGATTAACTTCTTGTGTTTTGGTGTTTAAACAGCTGATTTATTTGTTTATTGTTTCATACAACACCAAATTTTTATAATAATTTTGATGTTGGGCAACACAAATTATCTTTTGTTATCAGTTTAACAATGTGTCATCTAACAGTGCCTTGATGCATGGCCTTGCACTATGCAATTTGATAATGACTTGTATTTCTAGCATTTCATTTCTAGTTGATTATTTTGATGCATTTTTAATTTAGAGGGACAGCATGTCCCTACTAGCATTAGATTAGGGATTTAATGTTGGAAGGGAAATACTGGCAAAGTGAACTTGTGGAAATGTATTTTTAGTATTCTTGATGCTATGATACTAATAAAATGCTGTGTTACACGTAGTTCGTGCCATTAGGGCCAGGGAGGATAATCTATTACTAATTTATTTATTAAATAAATTATTGTGTATATATAATTAGATTATATATTGTGACTTAGTTAAGTAAAAAAGATTATATTTATATGCTAACCAATAAATAAAATTATTTATATATAATTAGATTAATATTTAGTTAAAAAAAATAGATGTTAGTAAAATTTTCATAAAAAATATAAAAGATTTAAACATTTTATTTAGAATGAGATTACTTTCAAATAACATAATCATTTTTTATTATATTATATTTTTTAATTTTGATAAATTATTCTCTACAAAATAGATGTAATTTAGTCAAAAATAAATATTTACTTTGATTTTAATTAAATTAAATTTATAAAAATTTGATCTTTTTTAAAAATAAATCAAGTGACAATGTCTAATACTACTATGAGAAATATTATGTTTTTGATTTTACTAAATTTACTAATTATTAAATAAAATGATTAACAGGTTAAGACATTAAACAGAAAAAAAGTTAAATGTATTTAGTTCTTAATAGTAAAGAGAAAATATAATAAATATTTATGCAGATAAATATGAATAAAAATAATAATAAATATTAAAATAATAAATCTAATTTAACTACAATTTAACGTGATATACCACAATGATATCTAAAATGACCCTTTCATTTATAATAATTTAACATGGCATTGATGATTTTTAGCTATGAACAGGTTGGAGGCACCAAGAGGTAGTTGGTTTGTGGGATCCACCTGCCTCCGTTTTCGTTTTCCCCTAGTAAATGAATGATTTAAAGCTCTCACTACAGCCACATGCTGTTGAAAATGAAGGAAAAAAAACAAAACAATCTAAACAGACACACTGCGATAAACACCCACATATGATATGAATCTCCTTCACAGTTTACAACTTTTGGCTCTCTGTCTCTCCCTCCAGAGCTTTGTATGCACTGATGATGAAGGTTTGCTCAATCTCTTTGTCTCTGTTTGTGGCTTTTGAAATTCTCATCAGATGACATACAGAGAGACCGATCCAGCCATAATTCTGATGTTATATCTGTTATATGCTTCCTCACTGATGACCAGGTAATTGGACTTATTTTCATGAGTTTGTAAACTAGAATTGTTTTCTACACTTACATATATATATATATATATATAAAGGAAAAGTTGTTCTATCTTCTGGTTTTATATTCATTTTCTTCTGTTCTAATTAGGGAGATCTCTTATGTTCTCCTATCTTTTCATTCAGGTTAGCTTTCATCTTTGTTTTGTGTATATCTTTAACGGGTTATTTCCTTTCTTTTTGCCTAGATTTATAATTCTGTTTTGCCTTATTTGAAAAAATATATATATATATATATATATTGTTTTCATTTCCTTGTGTTTTCAATTAGTGAGATCTCTTATGTTCTCCAATCTTTCCAACAGGTTGGCTTTCATTTTTTTTTATGCAGATCTTAAACGGATTCTTTCCTTTTTTTAGCATTTTCATCTTTTATAATTCTGTTTTGCCTTATTTGAAAAAAATCTTGGATTTTCTATTATTATTTATATTTATATTGATTTTTAATGAATTTTTTGGAATTTGAGCTATAGCAGTTTTATATTTAACGAGAGGTTCCATGATCTAAAAAATTGAGAGAGAGAGAGAGAAAGAATTAAGTTTTTCAATTTCAAAAATTCAAAGTTAATTACTTTTAAAGAAGAACCTTTAAATTCTTTGTTTTCTCATTAGCTAAATGCGATTGACAAGTCATAATTTTTTTGAGATTGCTAGATTGGCAGATAATCCTTCCGTGGCCACCAACTCCCCAACCAACTCCAGCTGGACTCCTGACAGTAAAATAGTTCTCACCATCCATTGTAGTTCCACATCCTGTAACTGCAACAACATGCTCAAGTGCTTTATCAAGATTAACACCAAGGGGAGCGCCTCTATAGATCTATATTAAGAAAAACACATAAAACATAGAACAAGGGTTTTAATTTAGCAAACAAATTAATCCTAAATAACTCACATTGTGTTTCAAATTCATAAAAGCTTCAGTCCTCGGTATCACTCCAACAATAGGACCTTTTTGTAGGAGCTTTAACATCTCAATCTCTTTCACGTTATGACTCATGAGGCATATCGATTTTAACATTTTTTAACCCTCGAGCAATCTGAAAGGGAAAAACAAAGACAGTTGCATGAAAATAAAAGAGGAAAAAAGTTAATAAGAAAAATCATAGAACTCTTCAACCTTTACTGAAACCATAGGCTGCCAAATCCCAACAAATGAGACATTCTCCTGTGTGTAGAACCCACACTCCACTTCTTGCAAAAATTTGTAGAGCTTCTTAAATGATCTTATGTTCTCAAACTCTTTAATTGATTTATAAATCATATTTACAATACCCTGACTAGATAATGACAAAAATTCCTCACCTTGACAAAATTAATGTAATGTTATAACAATTTTCTGCTACAATGTTGGAGTAATAACCCAACAAATGTCTAAAATACGAATAAAAAATTAGTACTTTAAATTATTACTTGTTAAAATTTATGTTAATCATAAAAATGTGTTAAAATTATTACTTGTTTTCTAAGCTACCACTTTTGATACAATGTACGGTGTTCAATCAATTTCACCTAACATCGTCGGGGCAGTAAAATCATGAATAGGTAAGTAAAATGAACAGCCAAATAATAACATTATATAAAGAAATCGTTGTCTTACCGTTAGTTGAACAGCCATATCAAAACAATAACCTTGTAGAAGAATGAAAAAACTCAAGACTTAAAATTAGGTGGAAAACACAAATTTAATCCATAACAATGGTTGAAATATGGCTGCTCAACCAATTTGTGTTTTCCACTTAATTTTAAGTCTTGAGTTTTTTTATTCTTCTACAGGCTTATTGTTTTGATATGACTACTAAACTAACGGTAAGACTATGATTTTTTTATATAATGTTATTATTTGACTGCTCATTTTACTTACTTATTTAGGATCTTACTGCCTCAACAATGTTGGGTGAAATTGATTGGACACCATACATTGTATTAAAAGTGGTAGCTTAGAAAACAAGTAATAATTTTAACATATTTTTATGATTAATATAAATTTTAGCAAATAATAATTTAAGGTATTGATTTTTATTTGTATTTTAGACATTTGTTGGGCTATTGCTCCAACAGTCGTAGCAGAAGCTTGTTATAACATAATATTAACTTTGTCAAGGTGAGAGAAATTTTTGTCATTATCTAGTCAGAGTATTATAAATATGATTTGTAAATCAATTAAAGAGTCTGAGGATATAAAATCATTTAAGAAGCTCTGCAAATTTTTGCAAGAAGTGGGGTGTGGGTTTTACACATAAGAGGATGTCTCATTTGTTGGGATTTGGTAGCCTATGGTTCTTGTAAATGTTGAAAGATTCTATGATTTTTCTTATTAACTTTTTTCCTCTTTTATTTTCGTACAATTGTCTTTGTTTTTCCTTTCAGCTTGCTCGAGGGTTAAAAAATGTTAAAATTGAGATGTCTCATGAGTCATAATGTGAAAGAGGTTGAGATGTTAAAACTCCTACAAAAAGGCCCTATTGTTAGTGATAACGAGGACTTAAGCTTTAATGAATTTGAAAAACAATGTGAGTTATTTAGGATTAATTGGTTTGCTAAATTAAAACCCTTGTCTATGTTTTGTGTGTGTTTTTCTTAATGTAGATCTATAGAGGCGTTCCCCTTGGTGTTAATTTTGATAAAGCACTTGAGCATGCGGTTGCAGTTACGGGATGTGGAACTACAATGGATGGTGAGAACTATTTTACTGTCGGGAGTCCAGCTGGAGTTGGTGGCTACAGAAGGATTATCCACCAGTCTAGCAACCCAAATTGGAAGTCAGTTTTGGTTATAATTTGGTATCCTGAGGTAAGTCTTACTGATTTTTTTAAGTTTGCTTTCCCTTGATCTCATTCCTCTTTTTTTTTTTTTGAATTGCGGGGGAGCATAATATACAATTAGTGTTGGGTTTTTTGACTGAACAATTCTGTTTGCACAAACTTTTTTTTCTTGGAAATCACTGTGGAAAGGTTATAAATTCAATGTCAGTTTCTTCAACGATTGATGGTGTTCTAGGAGCAGAATGTTAGGGGAAGCAGTTTAACGATTTGTAATAGTTTCACTTTAAACCAGATATTGTCTATAATAGGTGATATATATATATATTTCAAGTTTTGTACAGTTTAAAGCATGCATGAATCTTCTAAAGTTGTGAAGAATCTTCTGAGTGGTGTATGCGTACTTTTTTTTTTTTGGGACATGAGGCGAAGAAGTACTAAGGTTTAAGACAGTTGAAGTGTGGCATCAAACCATGTCACAATTTATGTTTTTCCTATTTATCCATGTTGCAAATCTGAATGCATGAAAACAGCAGAAACTTGCTTCAGAGTATCGTATCATGCCCCAGGTTTTGGTTATATACAACTTTGACGCTGAAAAGGCAACTTGCAAAATGCTGTCAGACAATGGTCTGTGAGTTGTAAGACCGTGCTTCGATGGAGTATCAACAACGTGAACTTTTCCATCGCGGATGTCAAACTAAAGGGTTCCACTATAGAACTCTCAATTTAATCTATAAGCCCGTTGAAAACGGAAGAAGAAATATCCTTTATCAATTGTCATGTAAATGGGTTTTTTTTCTCTTTTGTTCCTGTATTGATCAAATTGTAGGCATATTTCATGTTTCGGTTCTCATAGCCATAGTTAGAATTGCACTGATTTAATTTAGTTTTTTATTTTACTAATTCAAATCTATAAAGAAGGAAAAAAAAAGTTGACAATTTGAATACAAGGGGAAAAATGACAAAAAATATAGATATATATGTAGCATTTGAGTAGTTTATAGAGTAATGAAAATATTTCAGTTTCTATATTTGAGTAGTTTCATTCTGTCCTTTTCGTACTCTTTTTTTATGTTAGGGGAGCAGAATATTTCAGTTTCTATATTTTTTTAAAATAATTCTTATTACATAAATTGAATTCATCCAAAATCATGCCACATTTGGAATGTTTTCTATTTTTCTTCAAAATAAATTATTTTAAACTTAAAAAGAAAATAAAATTTTCATATATA
>CATIWR010030527.1:0-33436 GCA_949677035.1 Omphalea diandra | reverse complement strand
CACCAAACAACTCCAACAAAATAACCTCAATATACACCTTAAATATATAATATATCTCTATTAATATATATATATATATATATATATATATATATATATATATATATATATATATATATATATATATATATATATATATATGTAAAAAGAATTCTAATTACCTCTAGTTTTGCAATCAAAGAAAAAATTTCGACATAATTAATGCCTTCTTTTTGGTTGTATCACTTAGAAACCAATCTAGCTTGGTTCCTTATGATAGACCCTTGTTCATCCAACTTATTCCTATATACGCATTTGCATCCCACAACTAGGTGCTCATTAGGTTTTAGAACAAGCTTTATTTCTGTGAAATTGGTTAAGCTCATCTTCCATAACAATCACACAATAGTTATCATTAAAAGCCTTATCAATTAATTTTGGCTCAATTTGAGAAACAAATATAAGATTATTATTTAAGGCATCAAGTTAAGCTCTACTACTTACACCCTTTAAGGTCTCCTTAATGATAAGTTACTTTGGATGGTTCTTGGAGTATCTCCTCCTTGGGTAATGCTCTTGAGATTAGTTTTCCTCTTGTTGTGGTTGTGCTTGCTCAATATCTTGAGGTGGTTCCTTCTTTTTAATTTCCACTTTAATTTCTTTTGGAGTTGGATTGAGCTCTAGCTTCTTAAATTCACTTGCAAGATCATTAGTATGAGAATCTATCCCCAAGATCAAGTTTACTAAACTCGTCAAAAACATCATTCATAAACTTTTTAACCACCATAAACTTTTTATTAAAGACTCTATAAGCTTTGGTAGTGGTGAATAACCTAAGAAAATGCATTCATTAGTTTTAGAGGTAAATTTTTTAAAGTTGTCCTTGGAATTTAAAATGCAGTGTTTAAACCTAAATATTCTAAGGTATGTAAGCTCAGGTTTTCTTCCATTCCATAACTCATAAGAAGTTTTGTTTAAAATTAATCTTTTGAAAACTCTATTTATAATGTAACAATAAGTGTTGATAGCTTTGGCCCAAAAGTAGTTTGGAAATGAATACTAAGCATGTTGCTAACCATCTCCATTAATGTTTTTTTTTTCTCTACAACACAATTTTGTTATGGTGTTCTAAGAGCTAAAAAATTATGAGAAATACCATTTTCCAAACAATTCAAAATGCTCATTTTGAAATTCTTTTCCATGGTCACTTATAATGCTAGAAACAAAGTAACCTTTTTCATTTTGAACTTTTTTTTTGCAAAACTTTTGAATGCCTCAAAAGCATCATTCTTATGACTTAAGAAACTAACCTAAGAAAACCTTGAGTAATGATCAACAATAATAAATGCATAATGCTTTCCACCCAAACTAGAATTTCTAGGAGGTCCAACTAAGTCCATATGGATGAGTTCAAGTGGTTTAAAAGTACTTACTTTTTTTTTTTATTTGTAGGAGGTTTGGTGTTGCTTTCCCATTGGACAAGGTCCACATCTCTTTTCCTTGATGAACTTTAGCTTTGGAAGACCTTCCTTTAGTTTTCATTTTGAGCGATGTTGGGGAGGCTCCATGCTTGCATGTCTAAGTTTTTTATGCCAAAGTCATGGCTCATTGCTAATAGAAACAAGACACTTGAAAGATTGGTTAGTAGAATTATCTAAGTCAATTATGTAGGTATTGCCTTGCCTTTGAACCTTAAAGACTACATTGTCATCTATTAAGGTAGTGACAAGGCATTCTCTAGAGTCATAAGTGACTTTATTACCTTTGTCACATAATTAACTTACACTTAACAAATTATGTTTCAAATTATCAATAAGCAACACATTATCAATAAGGGGGCAACCCTTCTTACCAACAATACCAATGCCAATTATCTTGCCTTTAACATTATTTCCAAATGTGACATTCCACTTTTCTTTTTTTTTTTTTTGTTATAAATGTGAATAGATTTTTATTTTTGGTCATGTGCTTTTAGCATCCACCAACTATATGCCAATCATTATCATCCTTGGTGGTTTCAAAGAATTACTACAAATAAATTGTTTAGGGACCCATGCATACTTAGGTCTCAGTGGGTTAGACTTAAAAAGGATCCTCAAGTTTGAGATAAGCATTCCTAATATAGCAAAACACATTAATGTGACCATATCTCATGCAACAATGATATCAGAGTATAGACTTGTTAGTCTTTCTCCTTTAAACCACTTTGGTATGAGTAAGATCTATTTTCATACCATTTCTATGAGAATGCATGCAAGAACAAGTGTGGTGAGGAGTAAGAGGTGTGTGTTTTTATGCATGCCTCTTGTTATACATGAATGCATGGATAACTCTTAGAGGCTTAAGTTTAAAGCATTAAGGTGTCTTTCCCTTGCCATTAGGCATGGAAGGCTTAGTGCTAAGAGCACTTCTCTTCTTAACCACCTCTATACTAGCGGTTGAAGGGGGTAAAAGCTTTGATAAAGATGAAAGGAGAATATGTGGATGTGGAAACTCTATCATAACTAAGATCATGTCTCACTATGGGTGACCTTTGAGATACAATTAATGTACCAAGGCTTCATTCCCTTTATGAAAATTTGAGATGGAGTTTCTCAACTCAATAACTTAATTTTTCAAAGAATCATTTTCTTTTCTTAAAGAATCATTAAAGAAGGTGTTCAAAAGTTATTCCAAAGATTTTTTGAGTTCTTCATTAGAAGTCCTCAAGCTAGAAATAAGTCCATTTAAACTTTTAAAATCCTATTTAAATTTAGAACATTTTTTCTTATAAAATTTCATTTTAAATTCATATTTATCACATCTCAAGGCCATAGCTTCAAGAAGCTCATCATCCTTATCTTTAAAAGTATCATATTAGAAGATTGGAAAGAAGGATTTGCCTAATTGGAAGTCTTCTTGAGCCATGAAACAAAGATTTGTGACTTCATTCTCTTCCTTTTCTTCATTTAAGTCATCAACATCCTAACTAGCTTTAAAGCTCTTATTCTTTCCTTATCCCACTTCTTCTTCTTCTTGTTGAGCTTAGGATAATTGGATTTGATGTGCCCTTGCTTGTGACATTCATAGCAAGTCATATGATTCTTTTTTTTTTTAGATTATACCCTTCTTTAGTTCCTTCTTTCTCTTATTTTCTTCATCAACTTCTTAGATCTCCTTAATAGAATGACAAGATCTTTTTTTTTCTCACTCTTATCGAAATCACTAGAGCTTACCTTCACGTCTTTGTCCTTTATAATGGATTTAAAAGCAAAAGCTTTCTTTTCTTCTTGTTCTCTCAATTTATTCTTCTCCTCATCCTTCTTTATTACATTTCATGAGTTAGGAGCTTTCTAATAAGGACATCAATTGGTATTTTACCAATGTCTTTATTAGATTCTTCAATACTACACACTTCAACACTAAATTTCTTCAAGGGAAGAGCTTTAAACATTTTAAAGTTGACATCCTCCTTGGAAATATGTCTTTCAAGCTTCCACATGTTATTGACAATGGCAAGAAGCCTATTTGTCATGTTAGTGATGCTCTCATTCTTCTTCATCATAAAAAGCTCATACTCTATAACATACATGTGCACCTTTCTTGACTTCACTTGCATGGTGCCTTCATGATAATTCTCCAATGATTTTCATATTCCATGGGACTTTAGCAATGTTATACTATTTCATACTATTCTTTAAGGATGATTGCCATTGCCCTTTTATTTCCTCCATTTGCTTTTCCATGGGCTGCATTTTTCTCTTTAGAGTGGCTCTTTAAGTCCATCCACCATCTTTGTAGGTGGTTTCCATTCTTTTGCCACACTATCCCAAACATCAATAAAGTCACTATCAAAATAGACCTCCATCTTATACTTCCAATGAGCATAGTCGGTTCCACCAAAGAAAGGTTTGAGGTGAGAGTGGATCCCTTCATATGCCATAAACTTTGCTTAAGCAATTAAGGCTAGTTTTGAGACTTAGCTCTATTATCACTTATTAGCCTTTGTGCACTAAAAAGAGGGGTTGAGTCGGTAGAAAATTTAAACTTTAGAGGGAACAAGAATAATTAAAAGCTAAAGGAAAGGGAAATAAAAGATTGTCAATAAGAATTTATAGTGGTTTACGTATTAACCAACCCTATGTTCACTTTCTAATTCACTAATTGGGTATTTTATTCACTTACTCTATATCTTACAAGCTCACATAAAACTTAGTGTTTAGGCTTACATTCAACTAATCATACTTAGTGTTTATGGCTTATAAAATACCTTTTAAGATTTTTACACACTTAAGGCTTGCTTTAAATCACAAAACCCAATATTTAAAGCTCACACTTAACCATTTATATGTAACAAAGTATACAAGTCATTAAGAGAGAGAGGCTTGAGAAATCAAATTGTTAGAGTTCGAGCATAATGAATATTGGTTCTTCTGTATTCAAGGCTATTTAGTGGAGTATTTATAGATTCCAACCACCAAAGATGTAATGGTTTGGCCTTAACTATCCTATATCACCTGCAAATAATGATCAAATAACATGGCCTAAAATGGTTAATCCAGGTTATCGTAGTAGTTGGGCCCAAACCTATATATGCTACTAACCTTTCTTATTAACTTTTAATATGGGATTTCCATAGTCCTTAAGCACCTTAAACTAACACCTCTAAGTATGAAGCACCTTAAGCTGACACTTAGGTTGAGGATGTTACAATCTCCCCTTCTTAGACTCGTAACGTCCTCATCATTACTTGGCTAATAACTGGGCTCATGCCACTAGGTTGCTAACTTTACATAGTAAAGATGTAGCTACTAGGTATGTGGTTCGTTGGTGCCTCAGGTGGCTCCACCTTGTCTCTAACTATAGGCAACCATTTCCTCGTAGGCCTACCAACTCTGCACAAATTTTTTACATAATGTGGCTCTGTTACCAATTGTATCGGTTTGGGCTTAATTATCCTGCATAACCTAC
Source organism: Omphalea diandra (assembly GCA_949677035.1). NCBI lineage: Eukaryota > Viridiplantae > Streptophyta > Magnoliopsida > Malpighiales > Euphorbiaceae > Omphalea > Omphalea diandra. The sequence continues at coordinate 28,507 of CATIWR010030527.1, read as the reverse complement.
AAATAATGGCCAAACCACATGGCCTAAAATTAGTAACCCAAGTTACTATAGAAGTTAGGCCTAAACCTATATATGTTACTAACCTTTCTTGTTAACTTTTGATATGGGATTTTCATAATTCCTTAACATCTCAAGCTAACACCTTTAGGTATTAAATGCCTGAAGTTGACATCTCGATTATGGATGTTTTAAAAGAGCCATTATTTAGGAAACTGTGCAAAACCCTAAGATTTGGTAGATAATTCTACATTTAATAGTTGTCAGAGCATTTTCATGTTCCAGATCCTTGAATCGCGATTTCATGCTGAGAATTACACTTTTGCTGTCAAGACTTTCAATTGTGTTTAATGGCTAGTGACATGTGGTGTTTGATCATTAGTTCTTCAAAAACTAGCCATTGAAATGCTCTATTTGGTTTAAAGTCTTGGTCGAGATTTATGGGTCATGGTTGCGATTTATGATTGCACTTAAATAAGGGATCAAGATTCTCACCATGAATGAGCTAAGATGTTTTGGTTCACTCTTGAAGCAGGGTCATGGTTGCACCTGTTGGATCACATTCACAAGCTTCAAATTACCTAACGACTCCTTGGACATGTGGCACACTTTAACTAGTTTTATAAGTGACTGTTAGGCCTCCTTTTGTAGAGATTCAAATGTCGCGGTCATGTTCTAGATGCAATTTTGAACATGAATTCAATTGAAGGTTTAGGTTCCATTTTAAAGTTCAATAGCAGTTGCGATTGACTTTTAGGTCAAAATTCTTCTATCTTGGCATGATTTACCGGCCAATTTTGAGAATTGGAGATTTTCCACTTCCATTCAACTTCTCAACTTATTTTTATCTTATTTTTTTATTATGAAAACACTTAATTCAATCATTAGTACCTTTTAATCTATGTTGTCAAGATAAAAAAAACATAGTTTGGCAAATGTTTGACCACCTAGGTCTAATAAATGCCTAAAAATAATGAAATCCTAAATGTAAGTTGTGGTAATGACCTCAACTTATGATTCCAATAATAACAAAATAATCTTCAATATGGAGGGTTGTTGCAAACAACAACCATTTCTAAATTACTTTGAGCTCAATTTCTAATAGTATTGACATAAGAGTAGAGAGGAAATCTCTTGAACACTTCCAATAGAGAGTTGTTAAGGTTCATAATAATTTAGAAATAACAAAGAGAGAGATAAAAACCTTTTTAGTGGAACGCACAAGAAAAAAAAAAGCAATTTGTTTTCCTTTTGTTGAAATAATAATTTCACACACCAAAATTATCTCTAATGTCGACATTTTATATTCCTTATATAAGAGACCATTTAACCTAGATAAGTTAACTTATATAAGCCTTAAGTTCCTAAATTTATTTAACACCATAATTAAGTTCTAAATAGTTGTAAGAAAAGACTAATTAAGCAACTATTACTTAATCTCATTTTAATTAATCTTTAAACCTTATTTTGTGTGACCTATTAAGTTTCCTAACATATTGACATTAAATGTAGGTTACAATTCTAAATCAACAAATTTAGAAAAGGGTGAATTAGATCTAATTTAATTCATTGTTAATTCTATTATTATTAAATTATATTTAAAGATCATGATTGACACTTCTAGTTACGTGTCATGACCACTCAATTATTAAGAATAATAAAGGTGGCTTGATCTAACCATTAGTAGAAAGTTTATCAATGTAGTTTAATCCCTTCATTATATGACATTTAATCAACCTAAATGATAAAATGGTGTCTCCTCTATATTGTTTAATATTTATTAGTTATTCTTTCTTAATTATTGATATTGATGATGTAACAGAAGACGTTATTCTATACATCCATCAAACCTTCTAAGTATTTTTAATCAATATTAATTAAGAACTGGTATGATGTCTCTAATATATCTTAGACAAATGAATATTATTTTGACCATTCATTGCCCCCACCATATTCATGCTATACCCAAAATATGCCTTCAACTGATCTATGGAGAGGACAACCAAAGTTATAAGAAAAGACTAACATTCGCATGGCAAGACACTATGATGATCTCTAGTTATAACAATCACCTATCACCTATTGAACTCATACAAAAGTCTTTCATAGAAACACAAATAATGCTTCTTATAGAATTCACAGATGGGTCATTCAATGAACTTATTCTCCAATAAGCAACTAAATTTTAGTCCCAAGTATCCCATATACTTCTACCTATGAAATCATTAGCTTACTTCACCCTTAAGTAAGGAATATAATATGTAACAATCTCACGACTCTATCAATGTCTAATTTTGATAGAATATTGACAAAGAATAGTTTAAGAATAATATTTTGATGGAGTATCTCATAATTATAACTCCTTATAACTGCCTTTTCAAAGTGTATGAATTTTATGGACTTCATCTTAGAGCATTACTAATTATAATATGTTATTTGACTTAAATTACATCGGGCTATAAAAAGAAAAAGAAAAGCTAAAAGACAAATAACATATATATTATTAACTTATATATAATATATACTTTATGTTTAGCATTTCCTGTAACACCCTGGTCTTAGGTCCGTTTTTGTCTAACTAATCTTTCTCCTTCTTGGATCGTGGAGTCTAGCAATATGAGTGAAAATAATGAGTATAAGACTAAATGAGGGGGAAAACAAATAAATAAAATATGTAATGAATTTATTACATTATACTAATCATAAGTATATCAAATCTAAGACTTAATTAGTTAATATAATAAGAAAAATTTAGTAAACTATATAATAAATGTAATTTTCAAAATTCATATGAGAATCAAGCTGAAATCCTACCATATATTTATATAAGTCAAATTTGTTACTTTGTAAAATCTCAATTTTGTAAAACCATATAATTTTTAATATTTATATTTTCTACATCCAAAACATAATAATTGAATCCATAATCAATTGTAAATTCGAAGCACTGCAAAAAACAATTCCAATAGACACTCATAAATAAATCCTATTGATTGAAGCTGAGAAAAAAAACTGATATCTTGGGTGAAATGATGACGCTGAGAGCCTAGAAAAAAATAGAAGGTTGTCATATACATGCACAAAGCTATCTGCACTAGGCAACTACATAATATATGCTACAAAAGCTTTATGTATAACACATGCTTTCGACATAGATCGTAATAATCATATCACCTGTTATCACTGTGTTGATCTAATAGGCTTATATTGTGAGTGTATTTAAACTATTATTTCCATATAATAAAATCGAAAACAACTCTTTAACTCAAAATTATAATAGAATATATTGATATTTAATAGATCTAAAATATCCTTATAAATATAAAAGAAATATTCTAAAAAAAAACTCAAATCTAAAATCATACAATGATATAGTCAAATTCAAATTTGTAATACTCTAAATATATCAATTCATCAAAACTTAGTATCGACATAATCGTTTGTAAAATGATTCTCAAAATGATCATGTATTCAAAGTTTGTCCAAAACGTATTTATTCACTTACCAGATTTTAATATCAAAATCATTATTTCAAGAAAAAAACTGATTTTTAAATAAAAATTAAATTCAAAGCGCACACACAAACACAGATATATATATATATATATATATATATATATATATATATATATATATATATATATATATATATATAATTGAAATATCTTGCTAAAAGTTCATCAATTCACTTAAATTGCAGGACTAAAGCTGATTACTTTTTTTATTTAGATTCCTAATTTTGTTTTCAAACTTGCATCTAACAGTCAATCCTATAATTATATAAACAATTTAGAAACCTATTCTAACACCTCAAAATCCTTATCTAATTCTAATCTTATTTTCAATAATCCTATTCATTTAGAACTCATCATCATTTTACTTTTCATATAACCATTCCATTTTAGAAATGACTTTCATTATTTAAATTTGGATATGTTGGAACTCTTCATTCGAACCAGATTTCTATTCTCTAACTTAAAATCCTACTTCTAGATTTTCCTGAGTTAAGCTTTTCATTTGTATAACATATCAATCTATTGATAAGGACCTATCTTAATTTTCTATTTATTCATAAAACATATAATAATTTCTTCATATTGAATTTTAAATTTTCATTTTAATAATTTATAATCTGCGACTCTAAGCTAAAGAGATATTGCTTTTATCAAAAGTTTAATTTACTCATAATTTTCTTTATTCAACAAGAGTGAATAATACCCAATGAAGTCCAAATCCTAGTTATAGGGATGTGAATACTGCCATTACCAACTTTACCAATGGTTGGTAGATCCAACAGTTACTCGTGACTTATCCAAACTCAATAATCACCTATATTCCATCACATATATGCCTTTAATTTGCGCATATATGATTGACAAAAGATGATAAATTTTCAGTTAAACTTATCTATAGCCTATTCTATTTTGGGCTCAGGTGGCCTAACAAACAAAAGAGGATAAGTAGACAAATTTAGCAAGATAAAACTCAATAGATTATGGTTGGTGTTGGAGGAAGCCAAAATGTTACTTAGTCTAAGACCAAAACTGGGGGCAACTCTCCTCACTCTCTCACTTCTTCCACTTCATCCTTCATTTCTTTTTGTTTTTTCTTTTTTTTTTTTTTTCAATCTTTCCCCCTCTTATTTAATCTTATAGTCCCACTTTTCTTTTTATACAAGCCGACGTAGCGATAGATAAGTACTCTAGAATTATCTTCAATTTTTTATATTTTAAATATTCTTACCAATGTTTATTTATTCATTTGAAATCTTCCACTGCCAGTTAGTATGATTATTATAATGTGATTCTAAGCTCATCTCATGTGTCTTTCACTATTATAAGTATTATCTATTATTTTAACATTTACCAAATACATTATTATTTTTATTTCTCTTGTACCCGAAAATCATCTTTTTCTCTAGATTATTCCATAGACTTCCATCTTCTTTTATATAATAATAATAATAATAATAATAATAATAATAATTATTATTATTATTATTATTATTATTATTAACTTACCAGAAATTGGGATATTACATTTAATTAAATCTTTATCATATAATAATTAAAAATCTTGTAATTAAGATCTCTACATATAAAATATTTAAATTTCATAATTTCTACATCTAAGATATAATTTTGTTGGACTAGGATGGTTAATTCTAAGTCTTAAACCTCTTTTGATATTGACAAAGGAGATTGATCAATTCTAATGTTTTAATTAAGTGTTGTTTTGCAGTTTTTAGATAATCTCTAAATTTTAAGTTGAATGAAGCGCAAAATCTCTAAAGAAAGTAGAATGCCTCCTAATTCATGACCGCAACTTCATAAATTACGACCGCGAACTAGACCAAAGCAGGTTGATAAATTGGACAGATAAATTCGCAGGCCACTTCTCTGCCGCGACCAATTCAAAGAAAGGAGAGCCAAAGTCACAGACGAATTTATGGTGAGTGTCATGCCTCAGTTGCGATTGCGAATTTCAAAGTAATTCAAGAGGGAATCAAGTCCACAACCACAACATGACAACTGTCCCAAGTGACTGTTGGAAGACAAAAATTGCGATGGCAACTTGTGGGTAGCGACCGTGAATCATTAAGAAGAAGATAAACATTTTGACAGACAAATTAACGTCCTAAGTTGCGGCCTGTACAAGAAAAATAGCGACCGCTACTTTTGTGAATAGGTGAAAGGCAACGACTATATTTTCCTTGAGAACCAATGGGAAGATGACACATGGACTAGCCGTTAGACACAAATGGGTTTTTCTGCTGCAAGTTTTGGCTCCCGTATGGAAATTGAAAAATTGCGGCTGCAAAAGAGTAGTAGCGACCCCGAATTTTAATGCAAAAATCTATCTAGCATACTTTGGAGATTTGCTACCAGTTTTATTGCAACGTTTGTTTAGTGGGTGGATGCTATAAATACCTCACCAAACAGAATTAAATGCAAGAGAATTCACTAATTTGTAACCCAAACTCTTGCAATTTTGCTACTCAATCCTTTCTCTTCTTTAGGTGATTGTTTGGTGTGAGCAAAAACACTATTTGTAAAGGTTGTAGTGTGAGCTTGTAAAAACACTAAAAGAGGTTGTTGTGTGAACCTTAAAAGGACAAGTGTAAAGGTTGTTATGTGAGCCTCAAAAGCACAAGTGTAAAAGTTGTTTTGTGAGCCTTCAAAACACAATTGTAAAAGTTTGGTGTGAGCTTAAAAACACCATTAGAAGATAGTGGAACACCCAATTACTGAGAATTGGGAAATGGACGTAGGGTCGATTATACTCGAACCACTATAAATCTTGTGTCTCCATTTTACTAATTTTCTTTCTTACCTTCTTGTTTTAATTTGTATACACCAATTCAACCTCCCCTCCCCCCCTCCCCTTTCTTGGTGCCTAAGGCCAACAAGTGGTATCAGAGCCTAAACACTTAAACAAACATTTATTGGTGAGTAAAAGATCATGGCTCAAGAAGGAATCCACTCACACCTCAAGCCTCACTTTGATGGAACCGACTATACTCATTGAAAGTGCAAAATAGAAATATATCTTGACACAGATGTGGTGGACCTTTAGGATGTGGTTGTAAAAGAATGGAAGCCACCCACTAAGGTAGTGGATGGAATTGAAGAACTTATCCCAAGAGAAGAATGGGTTGAAGCTTATCGGAGATCAAATGGCAAAAACAAAAGGGCAATGACTATTCTTCTAAGCTCTCTCTCTAGAGAAGAGATTGGAAGAGTGCAACATTGTCAAATAGCATATGCCATTTGGAAGACACTTCAGAACTACCATAAAGGTATAACTTTAGTAAAGTCAAGCCGGTTATTGATGTATGTAACCAAATGGTAACTATTCATGATAAAGGATAATGAAAGCATCACCAAAATGATGAATAGGCTCCTATCTATCATCACCAACATAAAGAAATTCAGAAGGACACTCATAAACTATGAGGTAAACACAAAAATCCTCAAAACCCTTCTTTTAGATAAGTTTGGTATTAGAGTGTGCAACATCTAAGAGTTCAATCTAGAGATTAGGAAGGTGCCAACAGATATTTTGATAGACAAACTCTTGACTCATGAGTTGGCCTTACAAAAGGATGAACAAATGACGAAGCTAAGAGGCCAAGGAGATAAACCAGAAAAAGAAAGAAGAACCCTAGCTCTTAAGTCTTCAACAAAGGAGAAGGAGGTAGAAATTACCTCAAGTGATGAAGAAAGTGATAAGGAAGAAGAGGAGCTAACAATGCTCTCAAGAAGGACAAAGGAGTTGATCAAAAGAAGAAAAGAAAAAAAAAAGGCTTCAATAAGACAACTTCTAGTCTAAGAGAGAAGTCCAACGATGTCACTTGCTATAAATGTGGCAAGCAAGACCACATCAAGTGTGAGTATCCCAAATTGAAGAAGAAGAAGAGATGGGACAAGGAGAAGAAGAAGAATTTTTCAGCCACTTGGGATGATAGCTCAAGTGAAGAAGAGGAAGAAGGAGAAGTTGCCAATGTTTGCTTTATGGCACAAGAAGACTCTACAAATGAGGTAAGTAATTTTTCTCATTCTAATTCTGATTTTGAATTTGATGAGATTGATTAAGGGCTTCTAAAGGCTCTAACCATGAGATGTGACAAATATAAGTCACAAATGAAATATTACAAAAGAAAATGTCAAAAGCTGGAGGATGAATATAAATCCCTCAATGACATTGTAAGAGAATTGAGAGCATCCAATAATGAGCTTAAAAAATTAGTGGATAATCTTTCTATATCATCTTTTTTAATGACTTCACTAAGAAAGGAGGATGACACTCTAAAGGGAGAAGTCATTGAGCTTAGAAGCTCAATCTCCAAGTTCTATAAAGGAAAATAAGCCTTGGACATGTTGATTGTGTCACAAAGACCTCTACTAATTAGACATGGTCTAGGCTTCAATGAAGCCTCCTCATCTTCTCAAACCACATTTGTTAGACCTTCAGAACCTCAATCCTTAAGGGTAGAGGTAATTGGGAAGAAAAGTGCTTCTAGCACTAAGCCTTTTAGGCCTAAGGGCAAAAGGAAGGCTCCCCCAAGCTCTAGAGCCAAGACTCAAATAGCTAACCATGCTTATATGTATAACAAAAAGCATGGTAATTCTCATAAGAAATTTTTTACTCCTACTCATCATACATATACATGCATCCATTCACATGACCAAGGTATTAGAAGGCCTCCTACTCGTACTAAATTTGTGCATAGGAGAAAAACTCCTAAGTCCAAACTTTAATGCCATTATTACATGAGATTTGGACACATCAATATTCATCGATATATTAGAAAGGCTCACCTCAAACTAGAGGACTCTTCATCTTCTAACCCTCAAGGATCCAAGTATGCTTGGGTACCTAAGAAAAGGTAACTCACTTTTGTTGTATAGGGGAGTGTGGCTGCCACCAAATCAAGCAATTGGCATGTGGATAGTAGATGTTCCAAGCATATGACTGGAAATAGGAAGTTATTCATGGCATTAAAAGAAAAAAAAGATGGAGATGCCATATTTGGTAATAATGCCAAGGGTAAGGTAATTGGTATTGGAACCATTGGTAAGAATGGTTGCTTTTTAATTGATAATGTTCTTTTAGTTAGTGGCTTACAACATAATTTGTTAAGTGTAAGTCAATTATGTGACAAAGGTAACAAAGTCACATTTGATCCTAGGGAATGGCGAGTCACCACATTAGTGGATGATGAGGTTATTTTCAAGGGTGAAAGGAAAGACAATACCTACTCAATTAACTTAGACAATTTGGCTAACCAATCTTTTAAGTGTCTTATGTATATGAGCAATGAAGCTTGGTTGTGGCATAGAAGGCTCGGTCATGCGAGCATGGATATTCTTCAAAGCCTATCTAAAGGAAAGTTAGTGGAAGGACTTCCTAAGCTAAACATCTCCAAAGACAAGACATATGGTCCATGCTCAATGGGGAAGCAATACCATGCCTTTAACAAAGCCAAAAATGTTGTACGTTCAACTAGACGCTTTCAACTTATTCATATGGAGTTGATAGGACCCACTAGAAGTGCTAGTTTAGATGGAAAGTATTATGGACTAGTCCTTATAGATGACTACTCTAGGTTTACTTGGATATCTTTTCTGGCTCATAAGAATGATTCATTTCATGCTTTTAAAAGCTTTGCAAAAAAGGTTCAAAATTAAAAAGTTTACTTCATATCTTCTAATTAAAAGTGACCATGGAAAGGAATTTTAAAATGAGTCTTTTAAAAATTATTGTTTAGAGAATGGAGTTTTTCATAATTTTTCAATTCTTAGAACACCATAATAAAATGGTGTTGTAGAGAGGAAAAATAGAACATTGGTGGAAATGGCTAGGACAATGCTCAATGAGTATTCACTACCAAATTACTTTTGGGCTGAAGCCATTAACACTGCATGTTATATTGCAAATAGAGTTTTCAAAAGGCCCATTCTGAAAAAAACATCTTATGAGCTATGGAATGGTAGAAAACCCAAGATATCATACCTAAGAGTATTTGGATGTAAGTGTTATATTTTGAACACTAAGGATAATCTTAGGAAATTTGATTCTAAAACCAATGAAGGTATCTTCTTGGGATATTCCACCTCAAGCAAAGCATATAGAGTCTTTAACAAAAGTTCAATTGTAGTTGAAGAGTCTATGAATGTTGTTTTTAATGAATCAAATAAACTTGATCTTGGGAAACGTATTTTTATTGATGATCTTGTAGGTGATTTTGAGAAATTGGAATTGGAAAATTCTACAAGAAAAGAAGATAAAGAAGAAGGTGGTTCATCAAGAGTAAATGAAGACCATCATCAACAACAAGTAGAGCCAAGCCAAGATCTACCTAAAGGTTAGAGATTTTTCAAGTATCACCCCAAGGACTTGATCATTGGTGATACATCTAAGGGTGTAAGTACTAGATCTCAACTTAATCTTTTAGATAATAATCTTGTTTTTGTTTCTCAACTTGAGCCAAAATCAATTGATGATGCTCTTGATGATGAGAGTTGGGTACTTGCTATGCAAGAGGAACTCAACCAATTTGAGAGAAATAAGGTATGAGAACTTGTCCCTAGGCCAAATGAACACCCAATTATATGTAGTAAGTGGGTGTTTAGGAACAAGTTAGATGAGCAAGGTTTCATCACTAGAAACAAAGCTAGATTGGTTGTTAAAGGATATAACCAAGAGGGAGTCATAAACTAGGATGAAACTTTTGCCCCTATAGCAAGATTAGAGGCCATTAGGATTCTTTTAGCCTTTCCATGTCACATGAATTTTAAAAATTTTCAAATGGATGTGAAAAGTGCTTTTTTGAATGGCATCATTGAGGAGGAAGTCTATGTTGAACAACCTCTCAGTTTTGAGTCACATTATTTTCCATACCATGTTTTTAAGTTGAACAAAGCCTTATATGGTTTGAAACAAGCACCAAGAGCTTGGTATGAAAGACTTAGTTCATTTCTCTTGAAAAATGATTTTGAAAAAGGAAAGGTGGATACCACACTTTTTGTTAAAAAGCACAAACATGACATATTAATTGTTCAAATCTATGTTGGTGATATCATTTTTAGTGCCACTAATGAATCTCTTTGTAAGGATTTTGCTTAGTGTATGACTAAAAAATTTGAAATGAGCATGATGGGAGAGCTCAAGTTCTTTCTTGGTCTATAAATCAAGTAATCAAAGGAAGGGATCTTCATCAACCAAGCCAAATACACAAGGGAGATACTCAAGAAATTTGGCATGGATGGTTGCAAGGTAGCTAAAACTCTAATGAGTGGTACCATCAAGCTAGATAAAGACGAATCAAGCAAAATAATAGATGAAAAGAGATATTGAGGTATGATCGGATCTCTGCTTTGTCTTACAACTTCTAGGTCAGATATCATGTTTAGTGTTTGTATGTGTGCTAGGTTCCAATCCTCTCTTAGAGAGTCTCATTTGAATGTTGTCAAGAGGATTTTTAAATATTTGCATGGCATAATTCACTTAGGGTTATGGTATCCTAGCTATTCTTCCTTTAGTCTCGTAGGATATTCAGATGCGGATTATGCAGGTAGCTTATTAGATAGAAAAAGCACTTTCGAAACTTTCTAATTTATAGGTGAATGCCTATTTTCTTAGTTCAGTAAAAAGCAAGTGTCGATTGTCTTATCCACCGCGAAAGCTAAGTATATGGCTGCGGGTTATTATTGCACCCAAGTCCTTTAGATGAAACAATAATTAAAGGATTTTGGCAAAGTGATTGATCACATTCCTATTAAATGTGATTAAATGTGATAACACAAGTGCTATTAATCTCTCCAAGAATCCCATTCAATTATAGAAGCAAACATATAGATATTAGACATCATTTTCTTAGAGATCATGTGTAAAAGGGAGATTGTTGTGTTAGAATTTATTGACACAAATCATCAACTTGTAGATATTTTCACTAAACCTCTAAATGAAGAAAGGATGAACTTTATTAAGAGAGAATTGGGAATGCTTGATGGTAGTTCCCTAAAGTGAGAATTTTTGTTCTTATGCGTGATACTGCTATTGTATTGATATTTGTTGATTTGTGATATTTGTGGTTGATATAGTAAAGTGGATAACAATTTTTCAAAATTCAACTATTTTTCATTATTGACTCATAATTCGTGGTCGTTATCCTTACTTCACGGTCGGGAATTACAAATCAATTTCACTCGGCTATTAAAACATCGCGATCGCAAAATTTTCGCTCCACCATGAATTTTGGTCAAATTTTCATATTTTTAACCGTTAAGGCATGTATTCTTGAGGAAAATTTGCCCGTTACTCATATTTTCCAGAATTCGCGAGTGCAAATCATGGGTTTGCAGACGCGAATTTGAGTAACCACCTAGACATTTAAGTGATTTGACTCCCAACTGTTGCCAACTCTTCATTAATTCATTTCTAGCCGTTTATAGCCATTTTTACACCCCTTTAAAGGCTATAAATACCCCTTTCAACAATGACATTCTCTTTATTATTCCAAACATCTTCACTCTCTCAAATCTTTCTAAAATTCTCTCAAACTCTCTTCCTCTCTTGCTATGGCTCCAAAGAAGTTCTCTAGCGCAGATAAAGGCAAGGCAGTGGCTCAACCTTTTGTACCCCTTGCCCTCCATCTCATGAAGGGATTTACTAAGGAAGAAAAAGATAGGTTCAAAGACAACTCCTCCAAGATCATTATCCCAAATAGGATACCCTCATCTTTTATGCTGGAAACCTTGGGTATCAATGTAGAAATACGAGCTTTCATCTTCAATTTAAGATCGAATGAGTTCATCTTTCGAGATGAACCCAGTTACGAAGAGGTTGTATGAGAGTTTATGTGTACCCTCTAATTGAGTTGTAAAGCCAATTCAAGAGCAGGTAATACAGGTTAATGTTTCAGGCCTTTAGCGACCCTTTTTACATTACTTTCGACCAACTTTCATCTCTTTTTAATTTACAATCAGAGAAAACATCCCCTTCATAATCTCCACACTTGATGTTATCTATTCCGAGTTTTGGTCGAAAATCTCCATAGAAACAAAACACAATCCCACTCTTCTTTATCTAAACACATCAAATCCCTACCCCTTGGGATACTTCACCGTATCATCACCTTTTTCATAAATGCAAGAGGTGATGATAACGAGAAAGTGTCCCAAAAAGACTTGGCATTTCTTTTTTACCTTGTCAAAAATAAACTAATCCAAACTGGCCGGTACCTTGTGGATCAATTGATTCAAATGAGTACCAAACCTAAGAGCCAATTTTTGTTGCCTTCACACATCACTACCATATACCATTTTGTTGGAGCTCTTGATGAGGAAAAAGAAAAATTTTGTACCAAGAAACTTCTACCATCACAAAACTTCCTAAATCTCACCTACCTTATAAATGCCAAGGCTATTCATTCGGACACCTATGCGTATAACCTTGGTGTAGTAGGAGCAAAGAAGATGGAAACCTCATAAGCTTCAAAAAAGAAGTGGCTCCAAATTGAAGAAGGCACAATTCAAGTCCCTCCTCCTCAACCAAAATCCAAGACTAAGTTGTCTCTTGCCATCATTAATAAAAAATTGGATAAATTGATGAGGATGGTGAGGTGGAGATTCCTATTTCTATCACATCTTCATAGTGATATGGTGGATCTTCAAGAGAAATTAGGGGTTCCTCCTTGTCATCTTCCGAACTTCACCGAATTTGAAGATACACAAGATGGAGATGGTAATGAAGATGAAGTTGAAGATGGGGATGAAGCAGAAGGAGCAACACAAGAGCAAGAGGAAACATCTTCTAGAGATGATGATAATTCTCCTACTTTCTAGATTAGGGATCCTTTGTATTTTTCTTATTTTTGTTTATTTTTCAAACTTTTGTGATCCCACAGTTATATAAATAAAAAGTTGTTACTTTGCAAATCATTGTCTTATGTGATTGATGAATTTTAACTTTATATTTTGCATTCTAATTTTGCTCCCTATATATACTTATGCTTGTTTTCATTTCCCTCTTACACCCTTTTTTTTTATCTTGCCAAAAGGGGAGAGATAGTAAGAACTTAAGTTTAAGGGAAATAAAATAATAACTTGAAATTTATAGCATAAGTTGAGGGGGAGCATCACACCTTTACACTTAAGTTCTTTCAATGAGTGAATGTCATACTTAAGTATTATCATTGAAATTTACCTTAACTTCACTCCAACTTAATATTTATGCATTATTTTCTCTTTGGACCAATCTAAGTTGTTAAAATAAAAAAGGGAGAGATTGTTGGAGTAAGATGGTTAATCATAAGTCTTAAACCTCTTTTGATCTTGACAAAGGGAATTGATTAATTCTAATGCTTTAATTAAGTGTTGTTTTGTAGTTTTTAGATAGTCTCTAAATTTTAAGTTAGATGAAGCTCAAAATCTCTAAAGAAAGCAAAGTGCCTCCTAATTTGAGACCGTGAACTAGACCAAGGTAGGTTGACAAATTGGAGAGATGAATTCACGGGCCACTTCTCTGCCATGACCAATTCAAAAAAGGGAGAGCCAAAGTCACAAACGAATTTATGGTGAGTGTCACACCTCAATCGTGACCGCAAATTTCAAAGTAGCTCAAGAAAGAATCAAGTCCACAACCACAACATGACAAGTGTCCTAGGTGACCGTTGGAAGACACAAATCGCGATGGCAACTTATAGGTAGTGACCACAAATCATGAAGAAGAAGATGAACATTTTGACAGACGAATTCGTCTCTTGAGTCATGGCCTTATAAGAAAAATAGTGATCGCTACTTTTATGAGCAGGTAAAAGGCAATGGCTATATTTTCCTAGAGAACTAATGGGAAGATGACATGTGGACTAGCCGTTAGACACAAACAGGGTTTTTTGCTGTAATTTTTGGCTCCCGTATGTAAATTGGAAAATCGCGACCTCGAATGAAGCTTGACAAGCATTTATTTCAAAATCTGTCTAGCATACTTTAGAGATTTGCTACTAGTTTTATTGCAACATCTCTTTGGTCGGTAGATGTTATAAATACCTCACCAAACAGATGTAAATACAAGAGAATTCATTAATTTGTAACCCAAACTCTTGCAATTTTGCTACTCAATCTTCTCTCTTCTTTAGTTGATTGTTTGGTGTGAGCATAAACCCCATTTGTAAAGGTTGTAGTGTGAGCTTGTAAAGACACTAAAAGTGGTTGTTGTGTGAGCCTTAAAAACACAAGTGTAAAGGTTGTTGTGTGAGCCTCAAAAACAAAAGTGTAAAAGTTGTTGTGTGAGCCTTCAAAACCTAAGTGTAAAAGTTTGGTGTGACCTTAAAAACACCATTGAAAGATAGTGAAACACCCAATTGTTGATAATCGGGGAGTGGACGTAGGGTCGATTATACCTGAACCACTATAAATCTTGTGTCTCTATTCTACTAATTTTCTTTCTTACTTTCTTGTTTTAATTTTTATACACCAATTCAACCCCCCTCCCCCCTTCTTGGTGCCTAGGGCCAACGAATTTAATCTCCACAAATGCATAAATTAACTTAAATTAAATTATTTCTCTTAAATATAAATATAGTTTCTTTACTTAAATAAATTAACATTCAATTTACTTAAGTCAAATAATAAATCAATCATAATTAATTATTCTCATAACAAAAAATATTTCTCATAAATTAATTCAATCTCTCAAAATTAGTAAAAACTTATCATATAAATAATTTAATCTATCCAATAATTGAATATTTTAACTAAATTAATTCACATAGTATTTTTAGTTAAACCAACTTAATAAGTACCTTAAATAAACTTTACAAAATTACTATCATAAATGTCATTTAATTAAATTCTTTAAACATTTATTTAACACTATTTATTCACATATTTTAATTAACTTTAAAATTATTTAAATCATATACTCATAGTAACATAACTAATTTTCATAAATTCCTTAAATCCCAGTAAAATTCATAATCACATATGCTTAATTTAAAATCTACTTTAAAAATATTTTTCCTTTCTTAAAATTAAATTAACTACAATATTATTTATATATCCATATATACATAAATCTAAATCATTTTTGTTATAAGAATTACTGTTTTATTGTTAAAATACTCATATTAAATTTATAATCTAAATAATATCATAAATAAATATATTTCAACAACTTAAATATTTATGGCTATAAGAAAAATTAAAATTTATAAATTTTGGGGTGTTACATATCCTTGATCCAACTATTTGGCTTTAGGATATGTACCAATAATCTCTAGCTTGAACAAAAGGTAATCTTTTTTTGCAAAAAAAGCATAAACCATCCAATGGTGATCTTACTAAGTGTTGGACTAGATTGGTCAAATCTAAGTCTAAGGCCTCTTTTGATCTTTACAATGAAGATTGATTGGTATTAATATTTTATTTAAGTGTTGTTTTTGTAGTGTATAAGTTAGATTTTCATTAGAAGTTAGATGAAAGTCTAAATCTCTAATTTTGAGTAAGACATCCAAATTTGTAGTCAGGATCCTCTAATTCACGACCGCGACCCTGCAATAAAGAAGGATGAAGTTAGGCTAGAAGAATTCGAAGAGGAAATCGCAACCGCAATCGAGCCAAGGGAAACTTGACTGTCACACAGAGGAATTCACAATGGTGTTCGCGTCTAATGTTGCGACCGTGAATTTCATAGCTAAAAAGAGGGAATTGAGTTTGCAACCACAACAAGCCAAGTGTCTAAAGCAACTGTTGGGATGTCAAAATTTGTAAGGGTGAATGACCTGTCGTGACTGCAACCAAAGGAAGTGTTTTCTCCTCACTAAATAGAGAAATTCATGGTCTCAGTTGTGCCTAATAAGGACATCAATCGTGAGTAATTGTGATTTTTGGTTGAATAGACGAACATAACGACTATATTTCTTAGAGCGCCAATGCACATCGACGCACAGAGTAGTCGTTAGGGAAAAAATAGGGTTCTTTGCCATGATTTTAGGCTTCCTAATGTAAATTAGAAAATCATGACCACGAAATGCCAGTCACGATCACCACTTCAGTTTGATAGACATTTAATGCAAAATCTACCTAGCTTACCTAAGAGATTTAGGCATAGTTTGTGAGTAACGTCTCTTTGGTGGATGCTGCATGTAAATACTCTACCAAACAAATGTAAAAGCAAGAAAATTTCATTAATTATAACCAAACTCTTGCAAATTTGCTTTATAACTTCTTATTCTTAGTTGCATAGTCTTGATTGTTTGGTGTTAGCATTAAACACCTTTCTAATTTGGTTGAGAGTTAGCCTAGCTTCCAAAACTCTTGTAAAGGTTAAAGTGTGAGCCCGTCCAAAACACTTGATTAAAGTTTTATGTGACCCTAGAAACACAAAGTGTAAGGGTTGTGTGTGAGCCATAAAACACATTGTACAAGTTTGGTGTGAACTTGAAAACACCATTTTGAGTTGAGTGAAATTCTCAATTATGAAGAATTAGAGAGTAGACGTAGGATTTGTTAACACCCGAATGACTATAAATATCTTATCTTTATTGCTTCTACTTCTTCTTAATTCTCTAAACACATAACTTTCCCTCTAAAATTTTTAATCTTTCATCAATTCAACCCCATTCTTAGTGCACTACAACCAACAAGTGGTATCAGAGTTTCATCTCATTTCAAAGTTTAATTGTGTGAGAAAAGATCATGGCACAAGAAGGATTCCACACCCATTTAAAGCCTTATTTTAATGGATCTGACTATTCTCATTGAAAGTGTTGTGGTGGTGGATCTTTGGGACATCGTAGCTAAAGAGTGGAAGCCACCACTAAGGTGGTGGATGAAAGTGAAGAATTGATCTTAAAAGAGGAGTGGGTTGAAGCTCATAGGAGATCCAATGGAAGAAATAAGAAAGTTGTGGCAATCCTTCTAAGTTCTCCCTCAAGAGAAGAAGAAAGGTATAATATTGCCTCACAACTCATGGGATTTGGAAGGCTTTGGAAAACTACCATGAAGGCACTACTTTGGTGAAGTCTAGCAGGCTTGAAATATATGTGATTGAATAGGAGCTATTTATGATGAAGGAGAATGAAAGCATCACAAATATAACTAATAGGCTCCTTGCAATTATCATAAGTTTGAAGAAGTTTGAAAGAATTCTCACTAATCATAAGGTAAATTAAAAAATCCTTAAATCTTTACCTATTGAAGAGTATAGTGCCAGTGTTTGTAGCATCTAATAGTCAAATCCAGAGATTGAAAAGGTGCTAACCGATGTTCTAATAGGCTAGCTTTTAACTAATGAGCTAGCCTTGAAGAAGAATGAAGAAATGAAGAAGATGAGAAGATAAGGAGATAAATAAGAAAAAATCGAAAGAAGAACCTTAGCTCTTAAATCATCATCCAAGGAAAAGGAAGTTGAGGTGGCCACAAGTGAAGAGAAAAGTGACAAAGAGGAGGAGCAGCTGGCCATGCTTTCAAAAAGAACAAAGGAGTTAATAAAGAGACAAAAAGAAAAAAGAACCTTTAAGGAAGCAACTCCAAGCCCCAAGGAAAGATTTGGTGATGTTACATGCTATAAATGTGGCAAACAAGGCCACATCAAATATGACTGCCTTAAATTGAAGAAAGAGACAAAAAGGGACAATGAGAAGAGGAAAAGCTTTAAAACCATTTGAGATGATAGCTCAAGTGAGGAGGATCAAGTTGCAAACTTATGCTTTATGGCACAAGATGATTCATCAAATGAGGTAAGTTCTTCTCCCCATTCCTATGAAGAATATGATGAGTTAGATAATATAGATGATGGGCTTTTAAAAGCTCTCACCTTGAGATGTGACAAATACAAGTTATAAATGAAATCTTACAAGAAAAAATGTTCCAAACTAGAGGATGAATTTCAATCATTAAACAATCTTGTAAGTGAATTAAAGACTTCAAATGAAAAACTTAAAAAATCTGTTGAGAGTCTTTCAAAATCATTTTCATCCCTAAACTCCTTGACAAAGGAAAATGACTCCTTAAAGAGTAAAGTCATTGAGCTTAGAAATTTTATTTCTAAGTTTCACAAGGGAAATGAAACTTTGGATACACTTATCATATCTCAAAGACCTCCTTTAGTGAGAAATAGTCTAGGCTTCAATGGAGCCTCCTCATCTACACCACCACCTACAAACTTCATTAGAGCCTTAACACCTCAAACATCTAGCATTGGGTACGCCACCATTGCCCAAAGGTAAAGGTAAGGCACCTCAAGGCTCAAAGTCTATCCCTAAGAAGGCTAATCATGCATATATTTACAACAAAAAGCATGCTCACCCTAACACACATAGAAAATTCACTTCTACACCCATCCATTCTTGTTCATGCTCACATTCACACCATGTTAGTATGAGAAAAACTCATACTCATGCTAAGGCCATGTATAGGAGGAAGACTCATAAGTGTAAACTCCAATGTCACTATTGCATGAAGTTTGGTTACATCAACATTCATTATTATATTAAGAAGGCACACCTCAAATTAGAGGATCCTTTTAGGCCTAACCCCTTAAGACCCAAATATGCTTGGGTACCAAAATAAAATGATTTATTTGTGTTATGTGGGATTGTTTGGTAGCGACTAATAAAACAAATGATTGGCATATGGATAGTACATGCTCAAAGCAAATGACGAGCAATAATAAGTTATTCATAGCCTTAAAAGAGAAGGAGGGTGGTAATGTCACATTTGGAAACAATGCCAAGTGTAAGGTAATTAGCATTGGCACCATCGGTAAGAATGGTTGTTCTCTCATTGATGATGTTTCACTTATTGATGGATTGCAACATAATTTGCTTATTGTACATCAATTATGTGATAAGGGTAATAAAGTCACCTTTGATCATAGAGAATGCTAAGTTACCATTTTAGTGGATAAAAAGGTAATCTTTAAGGGTGAAATGAAGGGCAATACCTACCTACTTAACTTAGACAATTTGGCTAATCAATCTTTAAAGTGTCTTGTGTCTCTTGACAATGAAGCTTGGCTTTGGCATAAAAGAATTGGACATGCTAGAATAGAGCTCCTATAAAGCTTATCAAAAGGAAAGCAAGTGGAAGGTCTTCCCAAGCTAAAGTTCTCAAAAGATAAGACATATGGACCATGCCAAATGGGAAAGCAACATCAATCT
This sequence comes from Omphalea diandra, assembly GCA_949677035.1. NCBI lineage: Eukaryota > Viridiplantae > Streptophyta > Magnoliopsida > Malpighiales > Euphorbiaceae > Omphalea > Omphalea diandra. The sequence goes on along the minus strand of CATIWR010030527.1, from coordinate 8,844 downwards.
TCTTTTAAAGTAAAAAATGTTGTAAGTACATCTAGACCTCTTCAACTTATCCATATGGACTTAATAGGACCTACTAGGAGTGCTAGTTTAGGTGAAAAATTTTATGCACTTATCCTACTAGATGATTACTCTAGGTTTACTTGGGTATCCTTTCTAGATCATAAACATGATACTTTTGATGCTTTTAAAAGTTTTGTAAAAAGAGTTCAAAATGAAATGGGTTAATTCATTTCTTCAATAAGAAGTGACCATGGAAAAGAATTTCAGAATGAATCTTTTGAATCTTTGCTTTGAGAATGAAAATTTTCATAACTTTTCAAGTCTTAGAACACCACAACAAAATGGTGTTGTATAGGAAAAATAGGACACTAGTAGAGATGGCTAGAATTGTGCTTATTGAGTATTAATTACCTAATTGCTTTTGGGTTAAAGCTATCAATACTTTGTGTTATATTCAAATCGTGTTTTCAAAAGACCCATTCTTAATAAAACCTCTTATGAGCTTTAGAATGGTATAAGCCTAAGTTGCCATACCTAAGAGTATTTGGATGCAAGTGTTATATCTTGAATACCAAGAATAATCTTGGAAAATTTAATTCAAAACAAATGAAGGTGTTTTCCTAGGTTATTCCACCACTAGCAAAGCCTATAGAGTTTTTAATAAGAATTCTATGGTTGTTTAAGAGTTCGTGAACATTGTGTTTGATGAATCTAGTAAACTTGATCTTGGAAAAGGTTTTCTTATTAATCATCTTATAGGTGACTTTAAGAAATTAGAATTAGAGTTAACCACATGAGAGGTGGATAAAGACAATGATGAAGGCAAGTCATCAAGAAAAGAAGTGGAACCTCAACATCAACAAGTAGAAAACCAAAATTAAGAGCTTCCCAAGGATTGGAGATTCTCCAAACATCACCTAAAGGACTTAATCATTAGTGATACATCCAAGGGTGTATGTACTAAATCTCAACTCAATTGTTTCGATAATAACCTTACATTTGTTTCTCAAATTGAGCCAAAATCTATTGATGAGGCTCTTGATGATAAGAGTTAGGTAATTGCAATGCAAAAGGAACTCAGCCACTTTGAGAGAAATAATATATGAAAACTTGTTCTTAGGTCTAAGAAACACCCTATTATAGGTTGTAAATGTGTGTTTAGGAATAAGTTGGATAAGTAAGGGTTTATTACTAGAAATAAGGCTAGATTGATTGCAAAGGGATACAACCAAGAGGAAGGCATTCATTATGATGAAACCTATACCCCCGTAGTAAGATTAGAGGCCATTAGGATTCTTTTAGCATATTCATGTCACATGAATTTCAAACTTTTCCAAATGGATTTTAAAAATGCTTTTTTATATGGTGTCATTAAGGAGGAAGTTTTGTTGAACAACCTCCTTATTTTGACTCTCATGTCTTTTCATACCAAGCTCCAAGAGCTTGGTATGAAAAGCTAAGTTCATTCCTTTTGAAAATGACTTTGAAAAGGAGAAAGTTGACACAACTTTATTTATAAATAGGCATAATGATGATACACTAATTGTGCAAATATATGTTGATGATATCATTTTTGGTGCTACTAACGAATCTCTTTGTAAGAATTTTGCTAAGTGTATGACTAGGGAATTTGAAATGAGCATGATGGGAAAGCTCAAATTCTTCCTTAGCCTATAAATCAAGTAAATCAAAGAAGAGATTTTCATCAACCAAGCCAAGTACAAAAAGTATTTACTTAAGAAATTTGGCATGGAAGGATGCAAAGTAGCAAAGACACTAATAAGTGCTACCATCAAATTGGATAAGGATGAATCGGGTAAGTTGGTTGATGAGAAGAGATATTGAGGTATGATTAGTTCTCTACTCTATCTTATCGCTTCTAGACCTAATATAATGTTTGGTGTATGCATGTGTGCTAGATTTCAATCTTGCACTAAAGAATCCCATCCCATTTTAATATTGTTAAAAAGATAATATCTACATGGCACATTACATTTAGGTTTGTGGTATCCTAGAGATTCATCATTTAGCCTTATAGATTTTTTTAGATGCATATTATACCAATGGTCTTTTAGATAGAAAGAGCACTTCAAGAACTTGCCAATTCATAGGAAAATCCTTAGTGTCTTAGTTTAGTAAGCAATAAGTTTTGGTTGCCATATCTACCACTGAAGTAGAATATGTTGCTGCAGGTTGTTATTACACCCAAGTTCTTTAGATGAAATAATAATTAAAGGATTATGGCAAAGTTATTAATCACATTCCTATTAATTGTGATAACATTGGTGCAATAAATCTTTCAAAGAATTCCATCTAACATTCTAGGAGTAAACATATAGATATCAGTCATCATTTGATTAGAGATCATGTCAAAAATAGTGATGTAGTATTGGAATTTATAGACACTAATCATCGACTTTCAGATATTTTCACTAAATCTCTTAATGAAGAAAGGATGAACTTCATTAAGAGAGAGTCGGGATGCTTGATGGAAGCCCCCTGACGTGAAATTTATATCTTATTAGAATATTCCTTATGTAGTGTATTGTTCTTGAATGATTGATTGTTATATGTGATGAATGTGTAGTAAACTTCTTTGGATATCTTAGTTCTTTGTGCAATTATGTCTCTCTATGCCAATTTGCCTGAATCAAGCATCAATATATTAAGTGGATCGTTCTTTGTGCAATTATGCCTTTCTATGCCAATTTGCATGAATTAAGCATCGATATATTAAGTGGATCACAACTTAGAAAGTCAAATATTATCTTTTCATAGTTATTTTTCTTGCCTTGTAATTCGGGGTCGTTATTCTTTGATTCATGGTCATCATTTGTAGGTACTTATCATCCACCTATGAAATCATCAATTCGCAATTGCTACTTTTTATCTCTAACGTGAATGTTTTCAAAATTCAAAAGTTTTGACTGTTGATCATGCAGGTTTCTAAAGATTTTTTATGCATTACTAAGATATTTTTTAATTTGTGATCGTGACTTGATGTTTGCGATCGCAAATTTAAGTAACTACTAAATATTAACTGATTTGACTACCAACCAATGGCATCCCTTCATTAAATGCATTCGGACCATTTGTTATCATTTTTACAGCTCTTCCTAGCCTATTTAAACCCTTAAAATAACGTTTTAACTCACATTTGCTAAATTACTTCATCTCTCTTCATTCTTACTCTTAAGACCTTCTTTAAAGTTTCTCTATCTATAATGGTCCCTAAGAAAGCTTGCAGAGCAAAAAAGGGAAAAGCAATAGCTCAACCATCTGGTCCTCCTGCCCTTCTCATGATGAAAGGGGTCACTAAAGAAGAGAAGGATCAATACAAGGCTAACTCTTCCAAGATAATCCAACTGAACAAAATTTCCTCCATATTTCTCCTTGAGTCACATGGGACGAAGGATGAGATCCATGCCTATCTTTCAAATTTAGGGTGGAATGAGTTCATTTTTTATGACGAGCCTAATTATAAGGAGATAGTGCGGGAGTTCATCTACATTGTAACCTTAAGTCGAAGAGCATAATCAAGAGCAGGTCAGTATGGGTTGATATTTAGAGCCTTTGGGGATCCTATTTTCATTACCTTTGAATAACTCTTAAATCTTTTCAATCTTCAAGGCAAGGATGACATTCCATTCATCATCTCTGCTATTGACATCATTTACTCGAAGTTTTGGTCCTAAATTCCTTCGAGACCAAACACGACCTAAAGACCTCCCTAGCTAAATATATCCAAACTCTACCCAACTAGCTACTTCATCGTATCATCACCTTCTCTGTTAATGCAAGGGGTGATGGTAATGAAAAGGCCTTTCAAAAAGACCACACCTTTCTTTTTTGCTTGACTAAAAACAAACCAATCCAAATCAACCAATACCTTCTGGATCAATTGATTCACATGAGTACAAAACCAAAGAGCCAATTTCTTCTTCCCTCTCATGTAACTACCATCTATCGTTATATAGGTGCTCTTCATAAGGAAAATGAAAAATTCCTCACTAAAAAGCTTTTGCCATCCTATAACTTTCTAGACTTGCCCTACCTTATTAATGCTAAGGCAATTCACCATGATTCATACACTTATACCATGGGTGGATTTAGGGCAAAGAAGTTAGAGAATTCCCAAGCCTTAAAAAGGAATAGGCTAGTCATCAAAAAGGGTGCTTAGTCCATTCTACCTCCCCAACCTAAACCTAAAGCCAAAATCTCTATCCTTAATTAACAAGATGCCTGATAAGATGATGAGGATGATAAGGAGAAGATTTCTCCTACTCTCCCGCCTTTATAGTGATTTGATGGATCTTCAGGAGAAAGTTAGTGCTACCCCTTGCCACCTCCCAAAATTTGAGTATTGGGAGGACACTCCTGAAGAAGAAAATGTTGAAGAGGTTCAGGAGGGCGATAATATGACATCCCATTTAAATCATCATTAAAATTTTCTTAGTCTATCCATTGTCATTAAAAGACATGATTTCAATTATTATTTATTTATTAGTATTTTATTCCTTATACTATGTCTCTTATTCACGACATAGTAATTATTTATGTTGTCCCTAGGCACTAAGAAGGGGGGGTTGAATTGGTGTATATAAATTTCAACAAAAAAGAAAAGGGGAAGAAGAAAGAGTAGAATGGAGACAACCGATTTATAGTGGTTCAGGTATAATTGACCCTACGTCCACTCCCTAATTAACAAATTGGGTATTTCACTATCTCAAGGTGTTTTCAAGCTCACACCCAACTTGTAGAACTTGTGTTTTGATGGCTAACACATAACCTTACAACTATGTGTTTTTAGGCTAACACACAACCTCACTCAAGTGTTTCACTAGGCTCATAGTTAAACCTTTCTTGAAGTATTTTTATAGGCTAACACTACAACCTTACAACTTGGTGTTTAATGCTCACACCTAGTAATTACAATTTCATAAAGAAAATAAAGAAAATGAGTAGCAAAGATTGAGAGCTTTAATCACTTGCCATAAATTCTTTAGCAACATTATTCATGGTTGTTTGGTGGTGTATTTATAGCCAAACTTCACCAAAGAGACGTTGCAGATCATAGCTCATCAAATCTTGGAGACATGTTAGATAGATTCTGCATTAAATGCTTGTCAGGATGAAATCACGGTCGCTACTGCCATTTCGCAGTTGCGAAATCCAAATTCTTTAAGGGAAACCCCGTTTATGTCTAACGGCTAGTCCACGTGGCAGCTTCTTATTAGTTCACTAGGAAAATATAGTCATTGTCTTTTACCTACTTTTAGAAGTCGCGATCGAAAGTTTTCTTATACAGGACGCGAATCCATCTGTCGAAGTGGTCATCTTTCTTCCTCAGGATTCGCGGTCGCTACCAAATTTTGAGTCACTTTGAAATTCACGGTCACGACTAGAGCGTGACATTCACCGCAAATTCGTCTGCCACATTTTGGCTTCTTTTTTTCCACAGGTCGCAGCCAAGAATGACTCCACAATTTTGCCTACTTGAATTTCAACATGCCTTAACATGAGTCACGGTCGCAAATCCTAGATTGCGATCGCGATTTACATGTCACTTTGGAGTTTATCAACTCTTTTCATTTATTTTTGAGAGATTTATTTATTTCTGCAAAATCAACACTTATTTGAAATATTAGTGAAGATCAATCTTCTTTGTCAAGATCAAAAGAGGTTCTAGACTTAGGATTAACCATCCTAGTCCAACAATCTCCCCCTTTTTTATTTTGACATTCTAGATTGATCCAAAGTGAAAAATAAATGCAGAAAAGTAAAATTGAATCATAACTTAGCAAAGATTTCTAAGTGTAAAGTTAAGTTATTCCTTAATAGTTGCTCCCCCCCAACTTATGTACTTACTCACTTGCTCCCCCTTAAATAGTCATCTCTCTTTTAGATTTTATAATTTTTCACTTGAATCTTATCTTATTTTATCTCCCCCTTTGGCAAGATAAAAAAGATTAGATAAGATGAAAGATAATTAAAGGGAAATTTAAGCATAAGTAGGAATAAAAAGCAAAAGTATATAAGGAACAAACATTAATCATAAAGATAAAAGTAATTGTTTAACACAAAGAGATGCAAAAAAAGAACAAACTTTTATAGATATACTAAATGTGAGATCACAAGTTTGATTACAAAAGGTAAACAAAGAAAAACAAAGTACTAAAAGAAACTTTAAAACTAAAAAGCTGGAGAACCACTGTCGTATCCAGACGAGTCATCCGCAGTCTATTGGAGGCCACCTTTAGCCTTATCTCCATCTTCAACACCTTGATCCCCATCTGTGTATCATCAAATTCAGTAAAGTCGGGGAGGTGGCAGTGAGGAATTCCAAGCTTTTCCTGAAGATCCACCATGTCGCTATGGAGGTGGGAAAAGAATAGTGATAGTCTCTTCATCATCCGCATAAGCTTATTAAGCTTGTTGTTGATGGTGGAGAACGATACTTTTGCCTTTGGCTTTAGTGAAGGAAGAGTAGAAGGGCCGAAGAAAAAACCTCTTCATGGTGGAGGCGCTTCCTCTTAGATTCGTGAGAGCTCTCTAGTCGTTGTGCACCATAAGCACCAAGCAAATAGGCATAGGAGTCAGGGTGTATCACCTTGGTGTTGATGAGGTAGGTGAGATCCAAATAGTTTTGTGAAAGTAGATACTTTTAGTAAGAAGTTTTACCTTCTCCTCATCTAGAGTGCCAACAAAGCGGTAGATCGCGGTGACATGCGATGGAAGCAAGAATTGACTCTTCGACTTGGTGCTCATGTGAATCAATTGATCCACTAGATACCTACCGGTCTGGATAGGCTTATTCTTTACTAGGCAGAAGAGAAAAGCAAGATCTTTTTGCGATACTTTTTTGTTCCCATCACCCATTGCATTGATGGAGAACATAATGATTCGGTGGAGAATCTAGAATGGTAATGTCTTGATATGCTTTGCCAAGGAAGACCGTGGGTCGTACTTAGCCTTTATCGAGATCTCCTCCCAAAATTTTGAATAAATAACATTGAGAGCAGCAATAACAAAAGGAATGTGCTCACCGATTTGAAGAGTGAAGAGGCTGGACAATTGCTCAAAAGTGATGAAGTAGGGATCACAGAACGCCCAAAACGTCATACCAGATTGCCCTGCAGGGGACTCCATTTTACGGCACAATTGAACCATGCACATAAACTCCCGAATGATTTTCTCGTATCTGAGTTTTGCATGAAAGATAAAGTCATTCCAGCAAAGGTTGGACAGGAATGCCCGAATTTCATTAGCAAGACTAAGTGATTTGTGCATAAATGAAGATGGAATTTTCTTAGGGAGGATGGTTTTGGAGAGATTGGCTTTGTACCTCTCATTTTCTTCGCGAGTAACTCCCTTCATGTTGAGGAGAGAAGGAGGAGTAGAGGGTTGTGCAATTCCCTTGCCTTTGTCTGCTCTGGATGCTTTCTTTGGTGCCATGAAAAATGCTTGAGAGATAGAGGAAAGATTTGAAAGATTAGGAGAATTGGAAGTTGGTAGATTAAAGTTGTGATGAAATCACTGTTTAAGGAAGTATTTATAGGCTTCAAGGGGTGTGAAAACGGTAACAAACAGCTAGAAATTGATTAAATGAAGGGTTGGCAATCAAATCTTATAAATATGAGTCGGTTACTATAATTCGCGTCCGCAATTTTCTCAATTGCGACCGCAAATTCTGAAAAATGTGAGTAACGAACAAATTTTCCTTGGGAATGCGCGCTGCAATGGTCATAATTTTGAAAAACTGACAAAATTCACGATGGAGAGTGATTTTCGTGACCGTGAATTGACATTTGACAGCCGGTAAAGTTGACTTATAATTCGTGATTGTGATGAATGAATAGCGACCGCGAATTGTGAGTCATCAAGGATAAGAATGAAAATTTTGAAAAAACATGTGATCTCCTAAAAACAAATAATAAAACCTTCCATATCAATCATCAATCAAACATATCACATAAGATCAAACAAGAATTTTCACTTGAGGGAGCTTCCATCAAGTATTCCCAATTCTCTCTTAATAATGTGCATCCTTTCTTCATTTAGAGGCTTAGTGAAAATATCTGCAAGTTGATGATTAGTGTCAATGAATTCTAACACAACATCACCTTTTTGCACATGATCTCTAAGAAAGCGATGCCTAATATCTATATGCTTACTTCTAGAATGTTAGATGAGATTCTTTGAAAGATTAATAAGACTAGTATTGTCACATTCGATAGGAATGTGATCAATTACTTTTCCAAAGTCCTTTAATTATTGTTTCATCCAAAGAACTTGGATGCAATAACAACCCATCGCCACATACTCGGCTTCCGCGGTGGACAAGGCAACCGATACTTGCTTTTTACTAAACTAAGAGACTAGACATTCTCCTATGAATTGGCAAGTCCCGAAAGTGCTTTTTCTATCTAAAAGACTACCTATGTAATCCGCATCTGAATACCCTACTAGGCTAAAGGAAGAGTTCCTAGGATACCAAAGTCCTAAGTGAATAGTGTCATGCAAATATTTGAAAATTCTCTTTACAACATTCAAATGAGATTCCCTAGGAGAAGATTGAAACCTAGCACACATATAAACACTGAACATTATATCCAGCCTAGAAGCAGTAAGATAGAGTAAAGATCTGATCATACCTCGATATCTCTTTTCATTTACTACCGTACATGATTCATCCTTGTCTAGCTTGATGGTACTACTCATTGGTGTTTTTGCTACCTTGCATCCTTCCATGCCAAATTTCTTTAACATTTCCTTTGTGTACTTGGCTTGGTTGATGAAGATCCCTTCTTTGAGTTGCTTGATTTGTAGACCAAGAAAGAATTT
>CATIWR010030524.1:0-41618 GCA_949677035.1 Omphalea diandra | reverse complement strand
AATTCCTGGATACTCTTTATACTTTTAATTAAGCTCTAAAACACCATTATTTATGATATTATAACATGCACACAACATCAAAAAATTTTCCATATAACTATACAAACACTACATATATGTTCAAGTGTCCCCAAATGCAATAGTGCTTATAAATGATTATTTATCGAATGCATATGCTCATGTGATAATGCGAATGTGGCTATGGATGTTACATTAAAAACTTTCCTTTGAAGTTTAGCAATATTGGTAGAATAACTACAAGCCCAATTCAGCATTCGAGAGATACGACTACCAGTGAATTTACAAAACTTATCCACCATGGCAGGACAACACTTATAGAACCAAATCTAAAAAGCTAAGGGGGAAACTAATCAACCTATAATAAGGGATGCTCTCCACTCCTTTAGCCTTTGAATCTACCAACTTCTTCCTTTTTCCAACCACCTGCCTTTTCAAATTTTCAATTGTCATCTCAAACACCTTTTTTCTCCAAGGATAATCATTATATTGTTCACTATTAAAAATATTGATACTACTTCTATCAATAACTCTAATAGGTAAATTGCTAAACAAAATCATTTCAACAAAATATAACATTGCTATCTTAGCTGCATCTTTGTCGTCAACCCAACTCTTTAATAAAAAATAATTTTAAATTGCTTCCTTGTTCATCTTCTTGAAAGAACCAAAATACCTTTTCAAAATTCTATCAGAAACCTCAAAGAATTTTAATTTATCACACGCACCTACACATTTTAGCCTTGCAACAACAACAAACTCTTCCTAACCAAATCCCAGTATTTTCCCCCAACACAAAACCATATCTCATCTAGGTTTGGTTGTTTAACTCTCCACAAAAGTAAAGAATGAATAAGTTGCACTTGCAACTTGAAATTTTCCAACTCCAAAAACTTTCTAAAACAACTCTCCCTAAACAAATTCAACTGGCTTTTCATAAGATACTCTTTCAAATTCTCAATCACCTTGTAATCAAAATGATTAGAAATTCTTGCAATAAAATATTCATGAGAATCCATCTTATACTTCATATCCTTCAAGCAAAAAATAATAAATCAACAAAAAATAAACAAAAAAATCAATACAGAGTAAACTATAATACTTCAAACTAACAAATCAATATCATAACAACAAAATCAAAATACAAATCAATAACAAATAAACAACAAAGCAATAGTACAACTCACCATAAAAAAAGGGAACATCACAAGTTGAAGAAACAAAACAACATAACAAATAAAGCATGAATCAACAAAACAATAATAAAATAGACCACAAAATCATGCACAACAAGGAAAATAATTAAAAAATAACATATAAAAAACCAAAAAATTATAAAGCTAAAAATCAACATCAAACCTATAAAATAAACCCAAATCAACAATACCTAAACAACACAAATAATCCTGCAAATAAACACAAAATAAAATAAAAAACTTTGACAACAGACAAATCAAAAAACAAAATAAGTAAACTAGAAATCAACAATAAATAAACAAAAAATAAAAATCAAAACAAAAAAATAAAAAAATAAAAAAATATATGAAAAATTACAAATGGAATCGCAACTGGATCCTAAAAAACTAAAACATTATCAATTGTTTCTTTATTAACCAAACACTTACTCTATTTCGATTTCTCAACCCTAGGACCATCTTCTTCAAAATCACTGTCATCAATAATCTTCCGCTTCAAACCAGACAATTTCTTCTCAAAATTATCATTTTTTTCCAACTTCCCTATTGACTTCTTATGACCTTTCATGCTTCGCTTCAATGGAGATTTACTTATATCAGATTTCTTTCGACCTTTCACGTTTCGTTTCAATGAAGATTTACTTTTATCAGATTTTCTATCAATTGCAACACTCTTCCATACACTCGCACACTTCTCAGACTTAGGGTTTACTAACTTCTTTAAAATTTGCGAATTACTATTAATCACAACATACTTATTAAAAGATAGAGAAAATACCATACAAAGTGAGAATAAATATGGAAATGTTACAATATTAATTAAACACGCCTTCAAAAAAAATAGCTAATCATGACAATGTGCATGAACTGAAACGAAAATGATAGCGAGAATATAGACTATCGTGATAATGGCGAAAAGAAGACCGATGCAACAAAATGATCAATGTAATAACCACAAAAATGTAAAGAAAAAACCAAAGATAGCATAAAAAGTAAATCTGCATGTACCGAATTGTCCTTCTAATAAACGTGGGACATGAATTAAAAAAAAGTTATTTCATGTTATTATTTATTATAATAACTATAGGTTTTGGGATTGGTTTGGGTTTGAATAATAATAATAACTATAATTATTATCACCTGAATGGCTAAATATTGTCCAATATATATATATATATATATATATCACAATGCTGTTGAATGCACTTTGATTAAGAGGCATTAAAATTGTTTGTCTCATACCATCTATAAAATGGATTCTTTTTTCACTAGTTGCAAACTTGTGAACAGCAAAATATAGGATCAATGGTTGTTAAAAGTACCGATGAAAAAGCAAATGATCAGAGCCAGCAAATTGCTTTTACTATGTTCTTCGTTTCCAACTAGAAAAAGAAATAAATTTCTTCCCAACATTTATACTAGTATAAGTTACACTCCCAATCCATATATAGCATTAGCCTGTTATTATTATAAGCCAGTGATGCGAAAATGATGTTTCATAAATTCTTGGATGCTACGCTTTAAAACGCATATTTATTCTTTTATTTATTTCAACACGCAAAGCCAAGTTCGTGTCTTTGGGTTCTGTTCTGTTGAATAATACTAGTGCTAAGATATTTCTGTTTGCTGTTTAATTGGGAAAACCCCTCAAATATTCACCAAAAGATTAATTCAGGAGAATTCGACTTGTGATATATTGCCCCTTGTTGCTGCTGTTATCAACCATGATTATGATTATCCTACGTTATTATGTAACATCATTGCTGTTCTAAATCACATGCAACTTCAAAAGCAATCGCGCCTAATAGCCCTTGGATTTATGGCTTCTTTTTCATAGACCGAAAGTGACTGCCACAAACCAATGCAACTTGTTCTATGTACCTAATCTGATCAGTGAATTATAGCTCTCTCTCTCTTCATATAATAATATATATAATTCCAGTGGGTATAATATATATCAACAAGCTCCTAATTAATTCGAAATTTCAATTAATTATCATCATCCATATATGTAGCTAGCATAGCATGCAAGTGATGTGACCACTGTTCGATGTCCATTTCGTTTTAATTTGACGGACATTAATATTGTTGGATAATTCTCTCATGATTATTGATATTTCAAGAAAAATTAATACATAACCTGAAGAAGAATATTGAATTATGGTAGGAAGAAAAGGTATCCATCAACTTAAAGGATCTCTCCCTTTTATACAGATCACTATTCAATTTAGAGTTATTGACTTAGTTATGAATTTAATTATGAATTAGAAACACGCAATTACAAATATCTTCTTTGTTTGTTATTATTCATTCTTCTTCTAGTCCCTTAATATTCAAAAATTAATTATATCTCCTACTCCTCCATTCTATGAGCATATTATTGTTTTTTTGAAATGAAGATTACTTTGTTAAGAAAAGCAATCCAACATTACAAATTATTCTATGGGGTGGAGGAACATCATTGCTAGCTACCATATCAGATACTCCCATCGAAAGCCAATGTGACTGGGTGCCACTTAATTTCTACTCCATCTAAAAAAGATATATATATATATATATAGAGCACATGTAAATTTAATATTATATAATAGGTTGAATTCAACTAAGCATAATTTATAAATAGTGACTAAACTACTACCTTCAAATAGTAGTAAACTTTTAGGCATTATAAGCACCTCAAATTTCTAAACACTTCAAGCTAACACTCTAAAATTTTTAAAATTAATTCCTAAACACCTCACACCTCTAAGATTTTTTTTTAAGATACATCAAATTAACATCTCTAATGTTTTTTTTTAAAAGTTTTTCAAACTATTTCCTAAATTTCTCAAGGTAACACTTCTAAAACTTTTGTTCTTTTCCCTACTTGACTTACAATTGAACAGTTTACTAATACATCATGCGGCTCCACTCATCTAGTAGTCTTTTTCTTGCAGATCCACTACCTTAGAATAAATTTTACTAGTGCTTCAGGCGACTTCACTTCATCTCTAGTCATTAGCAATCCTTTTCTCATTGGCTTACCATCTCCATGTAAATTTTTGAGAGTAGCTTTGATATCAATTGTAGCCGTACGTAACTTGTGAATAATAATCAAATCACAAAATCTAAAAATAGTTAACTAAATTATTACTGTAATTGAGTTTAAACCTATGTATACTTTTTTTTTTTTTTTGTTAACTATCAATGTGTGATTTTAAATTAATTTCTATACAACTCAAGCTAACATCTCTAGGCATCTTAAACACTTTAAGCTAATACTTTTAAAACTTTTTTCTTAGAATATTACATAATGCTTCATTTTAATATTATCACTAGTCAATAATTCATACTTTGTGCAACTATAATCTAATATATCATTTAAAATATATTTAAAATTATGAATAAAATAAAATATTTATATAAAATAATGATTAAGTAGATAATATTTATAATTAAGTAAATAGTATTTATTTTCAAAATAATAATATCTGAAAATTATTTTTTAGCTTATAGTTTTTAATTGTTTATTTTGTAATTTTAATAATTCTTTATTTCTATTTATAATTTTTAATTAGGTAATTTCAAATAAAAATTTTAATTGCATATATGTCAAACAGTTGGTTTGATAAAATATCAAATTTTTAATTCAAATAAATAGTTGACAGATGACAATCAATTATCTAAAATTGAATTTGAGACTCTAATTATATATATATATATATATATATATATATATATATATTATTCAAAGTGCAATAATGTAATAAACATATAAAACTATAATTATTATAATTATTGAATTTGAACTTAAACATATTGCAGCTTGCTACAACCAGTTAATTTGTTGTCAAATAATAAAATCCATAACTTTTTATTTTAATCAACTCTAATATTTAAAGTTTATTAATTATTTATCTATAATTACTATAAATGAGGTTATCTTTCATTTACTTTTTATTTGTGGATTTTTATAAAAAGATGTTATATTAATATATTAATTAATATTTTTAAAAAATGAATTATGAAATAAGATAATAGATAATCTTTTATTAAACATTTTATTCAAATAAAATAACTAAAATAGTAAAGGTAATGTTAATTTTATTTATACTTGATAAAAAAAGTGAGATTATTTTTAAAATAATTTATATATATATATATTTACATTTGAGTATGGTTACGTTTTTATTACTATTTTTCTCATATAAAAAGAATTTCTGAAAAATTAAAACAATATCATATCAATTGAAAAAATCAAGTTAAAAAAATATATTAAAACAAATATCATATCAATTGAAAAAAATTAAGTTAAAACAATATATTAAAATAAACTTAAATTTTCTATGGTAAAAAATCATAACATTTAACTAAAAATTTTCTAACAATTTGATTAATAAATTCAAATTATGTATATTAATTCCTTTATTATTATATTTAAGCATTATCTAATCTTCTTTTCTTTTTTTTTTTATCTAAATTCTAAATTAAAATAAAATAAAATATAGTTTTTAAAAATTCTTTATTAAAAATAATATAACAATTAAGGAATCGTGGCAATTAGTTAATTGAAAATATTTATATTAAAGTAATAACAAACAAATTATTTTAATGCATTAAATCTATGAATTTATATTGTATACATATATCTACTTAATGATTTTAATAAAATTAATATTTATATAGTTTTATTCATTTCCATGACTTAATAATAAATTAAATATTTTCAAATTAAAAATAAAAATATAATATTTAAACATTAAAAAAATCATGTAATGCACGAGTATTAATGCTAGAAAAATAGATAAAAGAAAATGGTCAGTAACATTACTTGCATCACCTATAACGTAACATGACTAAGATAGTATTTGGCTTTGTTTTAAAAAAATTATATTGATTTTAATCATTTATCTTTCACATTTTGTATTTATTCATATCAAATTTTATATTTATATTTTATTTTTCTATAATCGTGTAACAAATTCTATATTGAATTTGATTTCATATTCTTTACTTTTTGTATTTGATAGGATCAAATTCTGTATTTATTTATTTTTATTTTTATAATTATGTAAAAGTATTTAGAGTAATCAAACACGATCTTAAATGAATCATCCATATTGAATTTGATGCTTCAAATATTATTACACTATTTTAGAAATGCATGAAGTAAATACATAATTAGTATGATCAAATGTAATACGAAATTTAAGTAAGAAATTTAGTGTGTGTTTATATATATATATATATATATATATATATATATATATATATATATATATATATTACATTTTAATTAAATATATGAAATAGAATATTAATTTCAGTTATGGTGTATGAACTTTTTTACCAGCGAGAAAGTGTATAACTTTCAATGTTTATCTTAAAAACTATACTCACTATTCACCATTTAAATATATATGATATGCTATAAAAATATTTTAAATATTTTATTATTCATGTATGACTTTAAAATATTTTGGTATTTATATATAACTCTTAAATTAAAACTGATTTATTATTCATTGAATTTGTTAAAATGAAAAAAATCTGTTTACATACAAAGTTAAAATTTTAAATAATTAATACATATTTTATATATTTTTATATAAATTTAATATATATAAATATTAGTCTTATAAAAATAGATATTAATTGACTGTAATACAATGTAAAATGCTACATGTCTTTTAAATTCTTTTAGTATAAATTTAATCTTACTTTAAATTATATGTTATCAAAGAAATTAATAATTACTTATTAAAATTAATTAATAAAATATTTTAATAAATTTATATTTAAAAATTTAATTATAAATATAAAATTAATTTAAAATTTTTTAATAAAATTCATTTAATATTAAATAAAAATTAACGTAATATGCAAATTAATGACTTATTAAGTATAATATTTATCACAATAATAATAACGTCATTTACATTATCACATTATAATATCGTAATTAATAATTCGCCATTGAATTAGATAAAAGTTATTATTAACCATTAAATTAGATAGTATTAAATATTATTAAATTATATAAAAATTATTATTCACCATCATATTAGATGACGTTATTTTACGACGTTATTAAATATGTCGTTGTAGAATTCAGCTCAGCTCGACAATTGTGTCATATGATTAATATTAGGAGTAAGTACGGTTTGGTTCAATTCAGGGAGTAAAAACTCTAGGACCAAACCAAAATTTTAAGAATTTTAAAAATAAAAAATCGATACTGTCTCAAATTTTCAGTTAGGTTCTTTAAAAATTTGGGATGGTTCAGTTTGGTTATTCAATTATTTTAGAACGGTTCGATTCAGTTCGACACATATTTAAATATTTAATTATTTCAATTTGTTAAAAATTAAAATTTACATTTTTAATCTTTAAAGAAGATAAATTTTGCATTTTCACTTTTATCATTTAAAACTAAAATAAATAAGTGATAATTTAATATATTATAACTAATAAATTATACATTAAATATTAAATTAAAAATTTTAATATTTACTATTAATTTATAATTAATATAATTTAATTATTAATAATATATACTAATTGAGTAAGTTAATTAGTAAAACTAAGATATATATATATATATATATATAATTCAGTTCGATTATTTCAGTATGAAATAATTGTATTATAGTTTAGTGCGATTTTTTATTTGAATGATATAAAATTTCAAATATCATCTCGGTTAAAAAATAATTCGATTGTGATATTTTACTTTTTATATTTAAAAGTTTTTATTATAATTTAATTTAATTTAATTACTCTATCTAATTCTAAAATTTTAGAATATCATGGTCACCTCTAATCAATATGCCACTGCGTGTGAAAGTCCACGTGTACATGCAAGTTGTGTATGCAAAACATAAAGAAAAAAGGATGCAGTCTTGTTTAAGAATTGGAGCATATGTCTGATCCCAACTATGAATGGATGTTGAGAGATTTATAAACGTAATTGTTTAGCAATCATGTCATGAGTGACGAGTGAAAAGCTTTTTGCAACTGTGGCCACTTTGCATTAATGACACAAACAGGAACAGAAGCAGAGTTGGCTAGGTCTCCATGGCTTCGGCCGAAAAAAAAAAAAAAAAAGTCAGTTCACTTTTGAAGGGAGCCATCACGAGACGTCCCTGAAATCTCTGCTTTGAATTCATCTTTGCTTCTTTTTTTCTACTGCCAATCGGCCTAATCTCTTGCAGACAAAGAAAGAGCTTTTGATTTGCTGCATTTTCATGAATTTGTTTCCTTTTCTATTTCTTGATTGATGGCATGAATGAAGGAATCACTGAAATAGTAACAATATAGTTGTCTCTCTATGATTTGCTTGTTTCTTTGTTTAGAGGGCATGTCATCTCTTTGTCTTCTCCCAAAGATGACATTTTTAAGATGGAAACTTGTCCTTTGACGACTAGCGCTGTCTCTCTTTGTCATCAAGGAGAAGTGGATTGGATCGCTTAGATGAAAACCTATATTTTCTTTTCATTTTTTAGCGGAACCCATGTTTTTGAATCAGTTCATGCAGTTCCTAAAATCAATTCATACTTTCAGAAGGAAAATTCCTTTTGATTGCTTGTTTTGACTTTGCTTGTTTTTAATTTTATTTTATTATAGAATCAATTTCTGCACAGTAAAATAAGTAATGGTGGGTTCATGCTTCCATGCATTTCGGCTTCGAAGATCGAAGAGCAAACCATTAACAATCCCTTCCTCATCAAAAGCCCAGTTGAACTCTGACATGGAAAACATGGAGAAGAAGAGATTTGACAGCTTGGAATCATGGTCGATGATATTGGAGTCAGAGAACGTGGAGGCATGGGAGGCATCATCAAAGGAAGACCAAGAGGAATGGACTGCTGACCTTTCCCAGCTGTTTATAGGCAACAAGTTTGCCTCTGGAGCTCACAGTAGGATTTATCGTGGCATTTATAAGCAGAGAGCTGTTGCTGTCAAAATGGTCAGAATTCCAAACCAAAATGATCAAACTCGTGCTTTACTCGAGCAACAATTTAAATCTGAAGTTGCTCTGCTTTCCCGCCTCTTCCATCCCAATATAGTCCAGGTATATATTTGCTCTTCTTTGAACCTTTTTTTCAATGCTTACTGGCATTCTATAGCCACTAAATTACTTATCAAACAACACTTGCTGTTAGATATTTATATTTTTTTAGTTATAATGAACTCTTTTTCTGGGTTAGATTATGCTCAAGATTTTGACAAAAAGTTGTTGAAGTTCTAGGCTTTCCTTACTTATACCCTGTATCCGAACCTTTGGGCATCAATTGTAGCTGCAATGTCATAATAGTTTGGACAAGGAATACGGAAACACCAATCCTGCAAATTTGACAGAGCCAATGCCTTAACTACTCTCTACTGGTGATCGTCCACAATGTCATCATTCACCATGTCTTTTTCTTAGGCCACTTTCAACCTCAAACTTGCTAACTTTTATTGTGCTTGCTTAATTTGAACATTTAGGTAGTGGTCTTGTTTTCTGGATTATTGCCTGCTAATAACCATTTGGACATACCATGGTTCATAAATTACTCTCAATTAAAAAAAAAGAAAAGAATTGATCTCACTTTTGTGGATGGCTTATCAAAACTGCAACTTTTTGTTGCTAGATGGTTAACCGATTTCTTTACAGTTCATTGCAGCTTGTAAAAGGCCACCAGTGTACTGTATCATCACAGAGTACATGTCACAAGGAACACTGAGAATGTATCTTAACAAGAAAGAGCCCTACTCCCTTTCAACAGAAACCATATTGAGGTTAGCTCTTGATATATCACGAGGAATGGAGTATCTACATTCACAAGGTGTGATCCACAGAGATCTCAAATCCAATAATTTGCTCCTAAATGATGAAATGCGAGTTAAGGTGGCAGATTTTGGTACGTCATGTCTGGAAACACAATGCCGGGAAACCAAGGGAAACAAGGGAACTTATCGTTGGATGGCACCTGAAATGATCAAGGAAAAATCCTATACTCGAAAAGTTGATGTCTACAGTTTTGGGATTGTTCTATGGGAGCTCACTACGGCTTTGCTTCCCTTTCAAGGAATGACCCCTGTACAAGCCGCATTTGCTGTGGCTGAGAAGGTTAGCCATATGTTAATACAATTTCTCCTCTTTTGGTGTTAAACTATATTTGTTATTATATGTCCTCACTGTGATCTAGTTGTTTTGAGACCTTCCCTTGATTGATACATATGTTTCTATTGATGCTAATGGTGAGTAGTCCACAATAGTCTCGATCATAGAGTAGAAAGAAAAGCCTTAGAATTACAGTTCCTTAAAATATGATCAACTAACTAGTTCTGTGTTTTCTTTGAGAGGAGATCGCAGAATTTATGAATCGAGTCAATGAACTTAACAATGAAATATCATGATGATAATGATTTAGTTTGTGCCTGAACAGATCGGATATATGTTTGGTCCTCTTCTTGCAGCATTGTGTAGTTGAAATTTGATGAAATCATTTTTAGGATGCTGTCCGCGTTTCTGGAAGTTTTGCATGTCTTCTTGATATTGGCTCTTCATAGTTCAAGATAGCCGGAATCAGAGATGACCTAGTTATTCTTCTCTTCAAATGTCGATAGCAACATATATATGATAGTTTGTTTATAACTGTCTAAGCCACAAATGTATAAATTAGGTTCATGATTTATGCACAATGTTTTGGACAAAATTAACCTCTCCAGGTGCATATCTTTGGCATACAAACCATTGACCCTGGAATGTTTTATGCTAAACTTTTTGTTTGTTAGGATTCCTAAATGGGGAATTATATAAGACAGAAATCACTAAAAATATTAATATCATCTCTTCTAGGAATAAAGTTTAGAAAAAATTAGGAGTTTGACGTTGTCTATTGATTTCGTTATCTGTATCTTATTTATCCATAGCTCTTAAACGTTCTTTGGGCAACTACTCATAAGTGTTTTTTAGGTAATGGTAGATATTATTGACTGGAACGGACATAGAAAGCTTTTGTTTGTTCATGGTAAACTAAATAATCTGGGCCACCTCCATCCAGACTCAAAATCATCCACGGACTTAGCTAATTTTTATAACTGTTTTTAAATCTTGGTATCATGCTGCAGATTTCTATTGCATAACAGTAGGCCCACTGATAATACAGTATGATGAAAAGCCATTTGTCAATATTAACTTTATCTTATAAATATGTCCACAAATGAATTATTTGAAAATCTAGATATTAGTGGGTGTTTGTTGGATTTAGCATTTATGGATAAGGAGTATTCTTGCTTTGATAATTTGGCCACACAAATACCAATGCAAAAAGTTGGTCTTCATGTATATGTGTTTCTTTGAGAATGATTATTTTGTAGCTTGCACCAAATTATCAGACCAAAGTGAGAGGTGCCACGAGTGGAGAGGACCATAGGTTGATGATGCATGTGTGTCTATTGCAGAATGTTACTATGTACAGGCAACTTTTCTTTTTTTTGGTTTCTATGAGATATATATTTGGCTTGCATTTGAAGAAAGACATCCTTCCTTTGCATATATTGAGTATTTATTGCAAGAGGAAGTCTTAGGCAGTCAATCATCTGTTGAATTGTGGAAGATGCAGCAGGAGAAGATATGAGATGCATATCTTAAACAGTGACATAAAATTTTTTAAAATGAAAGTTATATATTCAATTGAAGTGGCACTCATTTTGTTACTACTTATCCACTGATATTTTGAACTCTGAACTGCAATTTGTGGCCCAGAATTTGGGGGCAATTGGAAACAACTAAGGTTGATGTTAGTTTTATGTTGTATTTGATTTTCCTTGTGGTGGCAGAATGAGCGGCCTCCACTACCAGCCAGTTGTCAGCCAGCACTTGCACAATTGATAAAGCGTTGCTGGGCAGCAAACCCAGCAAAGCGGCCAGACTTCAGTTACATTGTTTCTGCTTTAGAGAAGTATGATGAATGCGTGAAAGAGGGTCTTCCACTTACTTCACACCCAGGGCTGGTCACCAGAAATGTCATCCTTGAGCGCTTGAAAGGCTGTGTATCAATGAGCTCATCTATACCTGTACATGCATAGCAAGGTATGGCTGTCTCCATTTAGGTCCTTAAGATAATTGACTTGTATATGATGATGTTCTTTCAATGGTGCAATTAAGGTGATGGTCTGCTAGTGGCACATCAGTAAGGTCGATGTTTGGCTAGATACTCATTTTGGATTAGGCAATTGTAATTGTTTTTATTTCTAGTAACAAGTAGAAAAAAAAAAAAAAGTTAAATTAGAGGGGAGAAGAGAGAATTAATGCTACAGCGATATTCTTTCTATTAGTACGAGTGTTTGAGCTTCTAAGTAAGGAGCTACGGATTGGTGTATCCAACTTGTGGTGGTGTGCCATAGCAGACCATTATCATTTTCAATCTAGAAAAACTGTAGATTTTTCAAACCAAAACAGTACTTATGGGAATAATGTATAAATGATGGGACGTTGTTTCTTATATTCTAAGTTGATATATGATTCATTGTTTATTATTTCTTGAGTGCTTAGTTGGGTTGATTGATATTTATTTATTCGTTATCAATGATTTGCTTCTTTCCTTGTCACATCAGCAGTTTGTGGATGAATTATCCATTTTATTACCTAAGCACACTGCTTACTTCAATCATGAGTCAACATATGTGTATTATTAGTGTAGACTGGGATTAGGACCTGTCCACAGCTTTTGTCTACTTGACTAAAATGTGAGTCGATGAGTGACAAAATATGAAGGGTAAGTGAGATGTGAGAGTGAAACACGGCCGGCTATCTATCACGGACAAAACGTGAAGGCACAGAAATTGAAAACATGAAATCGCATTGAAAGTACCATACGCTGATGTTTCGTGTTAATCAATTTTAGATGATTCCTATCACCAAAAAAAATCTTATGAGGTTACTTTTTATTTCATTGAAAAATAAGTAACACTTTTTGTTTCTTGCTAAAACTGTCTTTGAATTATCACCAAATTAATTCATTATTGATTAAAAAAACCAAGAGATTTTTTATTAAACAAAAAATGAGTTTTAATTTTATTAAAAATTATGGAATAATCAAATTAGATTTTAGTGTTCAATTATATATATATATATATATATATATATATATATATATATATATATATTCTTTTTGTATTTATTTATTTGTGAATTTATAGTAATAGACAGAGGTAAAAGCGTGACAATAATAGAAGTCGATGTTACTCTGCTTTAATTGCAGAAGGCGGCTTTACTTTTGCCCACGTCGTTTATGGTGACTTTTGTCTATCTGCATTGTCCGTATCGGATGCTTTTTCATATTTATTTTCTTGTTCAATTTTGATAGCCACTTTTAATTTATATAAGAGTAAGGAATTCAATTTTTTACAATTAATATCAGTATTTTTAGTTAATTTTTAACTAAAATATCCTTAGTTAAATTTGTCGATGGAAGTCTTCTTTCTCGACCTAATGCAATACACAATAATTCTTACTAATTTATTTATGAAAAGTAATGATGAAAATAGAATAATTTTTGAAATTTAAATAAAAAGTACTATGCATTAAAACTCAAATAAAAATTTATATAGTAATTTACAATTTCAAAATCAAAAACTGAAAATTAATTATAAATGTCGATATTTTATGTTAACTAATAAAAAATATTTTAAACATTTAATTATTAAATTAATAATTATAAAAAAAACTTGTTATATTTTTGAATGGATAAAAAAGAAAAATGACCTCTAAAAATTGGACAAACAGAGTACTATCAAACACAAAATCTGATCAATATTTAATAAAATTTTGTCTAGAATTTAGATTTTATAAAAAAAATCCAAACATAGCGCAAAGTGTGACATCACTATAGATATAATGTCTCATGTCACGTACTAGCGCCTACTATTAAAATACTCTATCGTCACTTAATATTCTTTTTGTCAAACTTTAAGACTTAAACTATTTGCACTCCTTTTAGAATTTATTGCACTCCTCTTAGAATTTATTGTACTTCTCTTAGAATTTCTTGTGCTCTTTTAAAGGAGTGCAAATATTACTATTTGTAATTAACAATAATATTAGTTTTTCAATTTGTACAAGATTAAAAATTTTAGTTTTCTCAATTATATTACTATTTACTTATTCAAATACCCTTAGTAGACTTTTTTAATGTAGTGCATAATAATTTATATAATTTAAAGTACCAAATAAAACCCCTAAATTTGTCCCAAATGACAATAAATGACAAATTGAACTTTTTCGTCAAGTTTGCTCCTAAACTCGTATTGTTTCATCAAAATTACCCCTAATGTTGTATTATTTCTTCATAAAAGTCTTTTTTAGTTAAAATCATATTTGATCTTGTATTATTTTGTCATAAAAGTTTTTTTTGTCAAAATTATCTTCGATCTTGTATTATTTTGTCATAAAGTTCAAAATATTAGTTGAAGAGGACATTGACTTAGAAATGATAAATGGGTGGGGCAAAAACTATCATCTATTCTCTATCCCACCCTCATGAAGGATAAAACTTTCCTCCTATTGCTACTTCAGCAGGGACTCCTCGTCTTAAGAGAATTTTCTGCCATACAAATATTTTATTATTTTTTATTTTTAAATTATTTTTTAAAAAATATAATTTATCAAATTATAAAATAAAATATTTAGCAGTATTTTTGCATACCATTATATTCATGTTTAACCTATTTCTCCCTATATCTATTGTAATTGGATGAACAAACAAAATTATTACTTCACGAAAACATTATTTTTTTGCGTTTTTCAATTAATAAAATTTTTATTGTCAAAGTGAAACTGTATTTTTGGGATTTGAGATTTAAAGATTTAGAGATTTAGAAGAAGATATGTTTTTGTTAAAGTACATCTGAGTCTAATTCTCTTAAATTGCATTTACAACACACATACTCTCCCCACCAGTCTTTTGGACTTTTATGATGAAATAAAAGAAGATCGAGAGGGGGGAGAGAGGGAGGGATAATTTTGACGAAAATGACTATTATAATGAAATAATATAAATTTAAAGACAAATTTGAAGAAAAAATTTATTTTACCATTTATTGTCACTTTGGGACAAATTCAAAAGTCTATTTGAAACATTAGCCAATCTAAATATGGTAGATTAGCCAACTCATAAGAAGAGCAAAGATGAAGACAATACTTTTTAAAATTCAAGTAAAAAGAATTTTGTATTGGAACTCAAAAAAATGTATCGTAATTTGCAATTTTAAAGTTAAGAAAATGAAAGTTAATTATAAGTGTTGATATTTATATTAATTAATAAATAATATTTTAAATATTTAATCATTAAATTGACATCTTAGAAAGGAAAGTAGCTTATATCTTTGGACAAATAAAAACAGAAACATGATTTATTAAAGTTGGACGGAGAAAATATTTTTTTAGCCCTTGTCATGTCTAATAGTAGTGTTTAGTGTCCATAATTGCAAAATTTTTATGGCTTCACTAAATTTGATTTGTTAGAAAATGATTTGAATTTAATTTATTCATTGGATAAATTTTAAAATTAAACTCAAACTTAATCAATTAATTTGATCAATCTGTTTTAGAATTATTAATAACTTTTGCAAATCAATTTATGAATTAACTTATAAAAAATAATTATTTATTTTATTTTTGATATAAATAAATATTTTCAATAAATTATATGAATTATGAATAAATAAAATTATATAATCATAAAAATAAGATCTAATGAAAGTTAAGTGAAAGGATATATCATAACTTTATTGGAGCATCATTATTATTTTTGTAATAAAAATATTTGTATTAATAAATAGTAAAAATTTTATTTAAATTGAATAATTTTTTTATATTTTATTCTTCATTTTATTTTTAATAAGTATTAATTATTTTAATTTTTTCTTCTTTTCTTTTTAATTTTAACTAATAGAAAAGTAAGATTAAAATATTAATTAATTAAGTATATGAAAACCTATAGTGTATGATTTATGAATGAGAACAAAAAGTGAAATTTGACTTTATAAATGTAGAGTGTTAAATAAACTCTTTAATTTATATATATTTTAGAATAATGAAAATATGTTCATTCATACATCATTATACATCTACAAAAGAAATATTGTATAATCTATAATATTCATATGAAATCTATAATATCCATATGAAATCGATTATCAATATTGCTAATATTGACATACTGACTCAACATCAAAATAATTATTCCATTTTTTATCATGAATATTCTTTAATGAATTTGCATTTTTATCAATTGTGGAGATTCTCATCAAATAATATTATAGCATTATATATATTGATTTATACAATATTTTAAAATAAATTTAAAAACGATTTTATATCATCAAAACTCTTAAAAAAAAGAAACAAAACAATCTCACAAAGAGATTTAAATCAATAAATCTAAACAAAACTCTTAGAAAAAGACAAAAAAAAAAAGAAAAACTATCAAAACAAGATAAAAATAAGATTCATTGTATTAAAAAATAAAAATATATAGACCTTTAGTAGAATATATTGATCTTAGTTCTAAAATTTTAAAAAAGAAAAATTATTTTTTAAAAAAAATTGAATTTTTTCACTACGAAACCAATTGAATCGGATCAGTTAGATCAATCAGATTAGCTAAACCGAAAACCGATTAACTGACTGGTTCACTAGCACTTCGATTTTAAAAACATTGTTTAAAACCCTTCATTTTCGCATTAAAATTCTCAGTCCAAGCAAAATCACCAAGCTCTCGCCCTTATACCCTTCCTTTCTCCGAGCATAACCAGATAAAAACAGAATGTATTGGCCCCCATTGCAATGATTCAAAGCGACTGGTTTGACTAGCAGCAAGTTATGATATGTTGACCAAGAGTATGCACTACCACATGCCTCATCTGTAGATGCAGCTTCCGTTTCTGTCATTCGAGTGTTCAAGTAATGATGTACATCCAGCCATCAACTAATCAAGCTTTTCCACACGAAGTTCATGTCTTTGATTACTAATGAATATTTCAATACATATTGTCACAATACTCCTATGCCCTCCTTCATTATAAGCCTTTCCCCAAAGATGACTCACAGTCAACAGGAGAAATTTCACTTCCCTAAATATGCAAATTAGATCATGCACATATGATCATGAATATGCAGAGATGAAGACTGTTAGAAGCCATAAGTGGCATGTTACTATTTTTTTTTTCCTCTGCATATATGATATTCCACATAATACTACATTAATTCAAGTACAAGTGCGCAAACTTAATTTCACTTATTTCTCTTTAATAGTCTAAAATTATTTTTACCACAAAATTCATTCATAATTATTGGAATTGTTTCTGCATAGATAATGAAGAAGTAGATACTGAATAACCTTTGGTACTAATCATATGCAAGCTCGGTCATTTAAACCTCTATGAAGAATTTCGCAGATGAGCCGTGATCCATGATTCCAAATATTGCAACTCCTCATTGCTTATTGAATGGCCAAGACCAGGATATGCCTGCAAAATTATAGATAATGTTCTTACAAGTTGACTAACAACTATAGACAAATTTGAGAGCATCATATACAATACCTTAAACTCACAGCTTATGCCAGCTTTTTCAAGGAAAGGCGGGCCCGCTTGTCCGGCTTCAAACAATACTGTTCTGTCAGCAATTCCATGTGACCACAAAATAGGTGTCTGCATAAAATTTGATATCTCCAACCATTAAAATATGCAACAGCCTAAGTGCTATTCCTGATTAGAAGTAAATCACATATAAAATTGCTGAATGGTTTAAAAGATCAAATTACTTGACCATTGTAGACAAATGAAAACGGCAAGAGAAAAGAAATTAGATTAAAATTCTGGGGGGAGCGAGCACCATAGCTGAATTTAGCTAAAAGTACCTTTATGGAATCTGGTGGAATCTGTTCCAAAATAGAAGAATTGAAAGGAACCCATCCACTGAAAACTGCACAACCTCCTAGAGTTTTTGGGTATAGCAGAACACTAGCTAACGTCAAGGCACCTGGAAAACAGTTGCTAGATTTTCAAAGATTCTAAATGAAAACCAAGATCAATTTTTATGTCCAGAGAGAAAAACAGAGAGAGAGGGAAGAGACCTCCTTGACTAAATCCACATATGAATACATTATCAGGATTTGTCCCAGCAGCAATTTCCTGGTCTATCATTGCATGCACATTTCGAACTGCTTTCATCAAACCACTCTCACATTTTGGAGAATCCTAATGTACATTAGCAAAAAAAATTAAAAATCATATGGAGATGGGTGGATTCTTTAAACTGCTTAGACTAATTAGATACTAATTAGATCATCCTTACAAATCATTTTGTTTTGGTTAGAATATATATATATATATATATATATATATATATAGAAAGAGAGAGAGAGAGGCAAAATAATAGTGGCATCAGTTTAGTTATTTCAAATAATAAAGAAGCAAAATACTAATAACAATAATAATAATGCTGGCCATTTTTTTACTCCAGAACAAATAATTTAAATGTATGGCATCATAATCACCCGTCAACAAAAAAAAAAAAAAAGAATTATCATTTGAACATCTTGAAGTTACAGGAGTCATAAACGCACAACCCAATGCGTATGCTGTGTCTACATTGTTGTAGCATAGGATATGATATTCCAGAAGTGAAAAAGAGAAAAGCAGTTACATGGTTTAACTTTAGCAAAGGACACTAATTCAATCAAAATGCAGCAAGAAGACGGTAAAAAAAAAAAGTGCTAATCCCACAGCATTACTGCCTAAGTCACATTGAAGTTGAGCAGACGATGATGTCTGGAATGAAATTCATAAGAGAATCACTCAGAATGGTATAGGAAAAGCTTAACTTACAGCGGTGATAGGAATCTCAATGATGTCAAACCACGAAGGCATTACAGCACCATCTACAAAAACCGGCAGATTATTTATAAAACGTTACAGGAAGGAATGAAAAGCCCTTCAAAATCCATTAGAAGACAACAGAAAAAAAAATGAAAATAGTGCTATAACAGAGAACACTCTCTTGACACATTCTACCTTGTTTGGCGCACCGCAGGATATGCAATGGTAATCCTAAGCAATAGGAATTAGCGCACAATTTCATCAGACAGGAAAGCTTACATTTTAAATTCGACCTTGTATTAAAATGAAACGCCCTTTTAGACCTTATCTTCCCCAGCTAAGAACTAAAATACCCAGAAAAATCATAATGCAAGCAGTCAGTTGGTTCTCTCTCATAGCCATTGTCTGTCTTATCCTTTTGGATATGAAAATAAAAAGCCAGATTAGAAATCAATCATAAAACCCTAAATGACAATCAGACAAACGCAAAACCCATTTTTGCTGTTAAATGATTCCATTCAGATCACCACGAGAAATGTTAAACCGAATTTAAGCACAAAAAAAAAAAAAATCAATTGCAGAATGTTGGAAAGTGGTTGCTTACAGTTGCAGGTGACTGGGCTATTAGGAGCAGAAGGGAAGGACCATTTTGAAGTTCGAAACTCAGGAGAGGTGAAGAGAGTTCTGACAGGTTCATTGGCAGGACCCGAATCACCCAACCCATGAAGCCAAAGAATAAAGCTACGACCAGCCATGGAGTCTCCTTTTTTACTTTGATTTGGAATGGGCTGCAATATTAGTGGTATTAACACCACCGTGCTACAGAAGACCACCGCAAAGACTGCAATTGGCTTTCTTGCTACTACTACCATCTTTCGATTTAAAGATGATTAAGTTACCGTAGACTGTAGTCAACTTTATTTTTTTATTTTCTATTTCTTTTTTCTTTTTGCTCTTATAACTTTTTTTCAGTCATAACAAATAATCAAATCATATTTTTATTTTATTTGCATGAGTTGGTTAAAATTTATAAATTTTAATAGCAAAATCTTGTATGATTCTTTAATGGTGAATTTGAAAAAATATATGACAAATCATAAATGTATGAAAGAAAATTTTATGATTATTAAGGTTTCATTATTCAAAGAAAATTCAAGACCTTTCAACAATGAAGAAGAAGTTATTTGGTTGAAAATTCACTTACAATCTTATGTTACATCTATTTTTCTTAGTTATTTGTTAATGAAATATTATGTATTTTTTATTTTGTCTCTCTTAATGAATTTATTTGTATTTTTTTTATGGAAGTTTGTTTGTTTGTCTTTTATTATGAGAGTTAAAAAGAGTTTGAGTTTGATATGCAAAAAATTGGACCCGTTTAAAGATTCGTCAAATGATAATGAAGTTGATTTATGTCTCAATATAGCCACCGAGTTGAATGTGTTTTCTTGCCAATGTGTTAATCATAGTCGCTAAAATGTTGTATAAAATTATTCCATCAACACAATCAAAGAGGCTCAAAGGAAAAGTTCATCTTTATAACAAGATTGTATATATTTCTTGAACGTAGTAAAATTTACTTATATATTACAAGTTATATTTATTAATCTTTATTTACGAAAGACTCTTTATTTCAAAAAAAATTAATTTTTTAAAATTAATTTTGTCTTCTTTAGTTAAATTTGTTAAATGAGTTTGAAGAAATTTTAGTTTTGTTACATTTAAAAATATATTTGTACGATATTCACAAATATACCTATTTTAAAATTCATTTATGTTTATTTATATCTAATACAAATATATTAATCAATTAAGTTTAAGTCTCAAGTTTTAATAATTAACATTATGAAATTTCGATTCTATATTATAGTATAATGATATAGTTTTTATAATGATTAATTATAGAGTTAATTATTATTACTCCCCTCACATTTGCCATATTCAATAAAATCATCTCTCATTTTTCAAAATTATACTAAATCTCATTTTTCTTGTTACATTAATAAGTTCTTTTATCATTAGCAGCAGAAATTTGGGGAAGCTCGTTCTCTTGTGCTGAAGGTGAAGACAAATCTTGAGCAATGACAGCAGGCCCAACTAATGGGTAGCAAGTTCTGTAATTCAAGAGCATAACGAAGGCGCTAAGAAATGGACTAAGCCACAACGGGGATGGATGAGGCTGAATGTGGATGCAGCACACAACCATGGGTCTCGTAGGAGAGGAACAGGCTGCGTGTTGCATGATCATATAGAAGGGTTCAAGGCTGCTATGGCTATGAGCAATCTGAGCATGGATGACGCGACAGTAGTAGAAGCTTGCAGTGTCAAGGAAGCTCTTAGCTGGGTAAAAGAGCAAAGATGGTCCAATGTCATCCTTGAATCTGATGCTAAATTGATTGTGCAAGCTATTCGAAATTCAATGTTCTTTGATTCTACTTTGGGTTTGGGGTTATTCATGATTGTAAAAAACTACTTGATGAAATTGGGTCAATAGTTATTCACTTCGTCAAATGGTCTACGAACAAGGTGGCTCATGAGCTAGCTCGAGCATCTTATTCTGTGACTGATTGTGGTTTCTGGGTGCTTGAGGCTCCAAGTTTCCCTTTCCTGTATTGTTGAATGATGTTTCTATAGTTGAATGAAGTTAATCTTTTATCAAAAAATAATGATCTAACCATTAGCCAATCACATAAAAATCAGAAAACAAACCAAATATTTTTCATAAGGTTAAAAATAACGTTAATTGGGTTTCGTCATCATCACCAACTCCTCTGTCTATTTCTTTTTCAATCTCATATCCAACAATCTTATCCATTTTTATTAGTCCATATTTTAAACACCAAAGTCGCAGTCATTGTTAATGCTCCAAATTCTAACTCCCAAACTCTAAAACTTTGAATTAAATTCAATGGATCAACTCAAGACCATAGGCAAGCACCTCGTAATGGGCTTCCGAGGGGGTTTCGACGAATCTAAGGAGTTCCTTAATCTTGTTAAATCCATTGGCAAGGCTCGATCCAAGGTCAAGGAGGACGAAATAGTTCTTGACAAGATTTAAACACTAAAATGATGGATCATCCGACATCCCTAAGTGGAAGAAAAAGGAGTACATTCGCCTCATCCATGTCAAGATGCTCAATTACGATGCTTCTTTTGACTACATCCAAACCGTCAAGATGACGTGATGATAATTTGCTCCTCAAGCGGACTTGCTATCTTGCTGTCACACTATTTTGAATG
Organism: Omphalea diandra; assembly: GCA_949677035.1. NCBI lineage: Eukaryota > Viridiplantae > Streptophyta > Magnoliopsida > Malpighiales > Euphorbiaceae > Omphalea > Omphalea diandra. The sequence continues at coordinate 19,311 of CATIWR010030524.1, read as the reverse complement.
AGGATCATGATTTAATTATCTTGATTGTGAATATCAAATAAAAAGACTTAAAACAAAGTAATTATTCAGTTGTTTGTGCTTGTGTTGTCTGATTAAAGTGGTGATGCAAGAGAATTTATGAGGATGATCAACCAAAAAATAAGAAATCATACACGAGTATTCCCAGATCTCTAGAAACTTACAAGTCTAGAACTTGCTTTGAATGAGTGTTTTCTTTCTTTCTTTGTTTCTCAAGAAATTCTCTTTTTTTTTTTTGATGCTTTGAAATAGTGGAGCTGTCTCTTCTTTTCTCATTACCTCCTTCGCTGTTATCATCACTATAGTTGTTGCGTCACATGTTCGATAGGATTTTTTTTTTTTTTTAATCTACTTTCTTGACCTCCTTCTGAGTTTTGGTTCCAGAAACTTTTTTATTTCAATTTAAAAATTTTTTGGTGAATGTTAATTTTGGTATTTGTGTTATTTAACGTGATTGAGAAGCTCTTTGGACTGGAAAGTGATGACTTCTTCGAGTCACAGCTTCATTCCATTTTTTTTTTTTTTGGTTTTCAACTGAGAAATTGATTTTTAAAGTAATTATTAAGCACAAATATGATCTTGTGGAAAAAAAAAATCAGTTATTATAGTAATTATTAGAGCAATTCTTTTCATTGGATTTGTTTTTCATTTTTTATAACTGGTATGAAAGGAAAAATTGAGATGAAATTAAGAATATCATTGATATTTGATATGAATTTAGCGAAAAAAAATTAACGGAAGAGTATTTTAGTATATGAAGCAAACAAAACGAATGATTTAGTGTAATATTAAAAAGTAAGAAATATCTTACTTAAATAGGTCCAATATGAGGGATTTATAAAACTAATATTTTAATTTTAAAAATACTATGTAGCATATCTAGCATACTGGTAAAGAAGAAAAAAAAAAGAAGAAGAAAATGACAACATCATTTTTAACTAGATGGAGTGGCTCTCTCCTTATAAAAGGAGAAGGTAGAGGTGATTAGGTCTAGTTTTCAACGATTATTTAAAATCGGATCGAAATCGAATATTTGAAAAGTAAAGCAACCAATCTAGTTCAGCTAATTTTCCCACTTCTATTGTGCTGTTATTGTTTTGGTTTAAGATGAAATGAGACGATAAAAAAAGAACTCTCTAAAAAAATTATGGTTTTCATTTTTCATATTATTTTTAAAAATAAATTTATTATTTTATCAACTAATAATTTATAGTATATTTTTATTTATATTTTTGATTATATTTAATGAGAAAATAAATATATTTTATGTATAATTTAATAATTAATAAAAATGAGTTGAAAAATTTATTATAAATATTTTTAATTTAATAAAAATGAAGATATAAAAAAATAAATTACTTTTTTTGAAATGAGGGGAGACGAAGGGAAGGGAGTAACTCAGTTGCAACTAAAGTACCACAAAATAAAGCCCTAAAAATATTAATCCCCTTGCAATTGCTAATAGAAAAAGAGATGAACAACAAATGCTTAGCTTAGTTGGCAAGATAACAGGCAAAAGAGTAGAGTGAAAGCTTATTTGTCTGGGGAGTTGGAGGTGCCAAACAAAACAGGAACACAAATTGTCAATAATAAGAAATTGATTACTTAGTTGTAGGAAAAGGAAAATTAGAAGGAGCACATCCATCCAACACAACAAATATGAAGAAGCGTGTCTTCCAAGGCTGCAGAGAGAGAAAGTGAAATGATTTGCATGATAATAGTATCGATTGGCAGATAAAAATTAAATGGTGTTTGGCAAGCATCCAATTGGGAAATAACATAGTCCAGTTTGTTGGAACAGATTTCATTAGAAATTCTAGAATTGTAATCACACTTCTCAAAGGGACGGTACTCGCAAGCACTTTTGATTTCATTGCGGAGGGTAAATTGGATGTCCTACTAATAACATAAGCATAAGCAGCAGCAGCCAAATTATGATTAATTAACCAAAGAAAGAAGGAGAACCTTGATCACTTGCATGAACTAAAGGCAATGATTGTCGATGTTTTCATTTCGAGGGCCGGTGGGACTGGCAAGCTCTTCCACTACTCTCGCTACCTCCAAAACCCTAACTATTATCTGTAATGTAATATATCCCAACCGAATTACAAAGAAAAAAAGTAATAAATTCCAAATTACTATGAATTTTTTTGAGAATACTGTACCCTCTCCACATTTTGAAGTCGCTGCAAAGAGTTGTTCTGCGACTGCGACGAATCGGTTCTTGTGCTCCTCTCTCCTTTTTCGATTTGCTATTTTCGCCTCGGCATATGCATAATAATAATAATAATAATGACTTACTAAAAACGGCGCGTTTCATGGGTTGAATAAAAGCCTATTATATGACATGGCATTATATCATTCGTTCAGTTTTGGCCTTTGAAGAGCCAGTCCTGACTTCAACCCAGCTCAGGGATCGATGGCGGCTTCCAAGCTGCAAGCTCTGTGGAATCACCCTGCCGGACCCAAAACTAGTCAGTTTACATCCGATGATCTTGCTATGATATCTTTTTTTTTTTAAATAAATGGTTAAGCGATGAACACAAAGTATGAATGCTTTCCTTTCAATTGGTATTATTATCCTTTCGGAATATTTCTGCGTTTATTCACTTGTCTTTTAACAACCAGATCTTCTTCTTTTTCTTCTTCTGTTGTCTGGAATCGCACTTTGTTCCTTTTATTTTTCATTTTCTTCTAATAGATGGGACTTTTTTTTTTGCTGATTCAACCTACGTTTTTTTTACTGGCAATCTATAATTGATGTGGAATCTTGGGATGGGCTACAACTCCCAAACTCAATTCAATTTTCAGTTGCTATGATTAATGTGTTCAATTTCAGTTTTACAGCCTTAAATGTATCATCTCTTTGTATGAGCCCTCAATCATCAATACTTTGCTGCTTTGCCTTTGCCTCATATCTTCCTTTTCTTGCAGTTCACTTTTGGGCGCCCACTTTTAAATGGGGCATCAGTATAGCTAATATTGCTGACTTCTCTAAACCCCCTGAAAAACTTTCATACCCTCAGCAAATAGGCAAGTCATCTAGCTGCTTTTATACTAGTTTCTCATTTCCTCACTCTCTCTTTTTTTCTCCAACCATTCTTCATCATCCTATGTTCAGATATACCTATCTTATATTTGCACTTTGGTTTCAGCGGTTGCGGCCACTGGTGTTATATGGTCTCGCTACAGCACTGTTATCACACCGGTAAGTTTGGCATCCGTGATTGTGAGATAAAACTATCATCATGCCTTCATTACCTATGACAGCATTATGTCATGCTCTTTTCAAGCAGCTCATCTTCTTACATTCCTGCTTCTTTTTCTCTTTCACATCCTGCTCATTTGAGTACCTCTTCATTATACTTTGTGTCATTCTTGTTGCTATTCAAATTTTATTCGCACATGTTTAACTACTTTGTTCCCACATCTTCTCGTCATGGTTAGGGTCAAATCATTTCAATGTGCGCTTTTCTGAGTTTAAAGATATTGTTTTGGTTGATTTTGATTCTTGTTGATCTTTGATCTGAAATGCAGAAAAACTGGAATCTTTTCAGTGTTAACATTGCAATGGCTGGAACAGGCATTTATCAACTGTCACGCAAATTACAGTAAGTACTGTTCAAATCATTGTTATCTATTTCCATGTGGATTTTATAGTATTGGTCCTTTGGTCCATGGCATGAGTTATACAATGGAGGGTAGCTTACCCCCTTCCCATAGACCATCCACCCTAATTCTAGTAGGATTTAGACTTGAGATCTTCTGATGGACATCTTTAGCCTATATGAAAACCAAGCTAATAAGAAATCATTCTACATTTTATTGCTCTAATATCTTTTAAATGTTGTACTATTGCCGTTAGAGATGCCATCTACATTGGAGACTTCTAATTTCATTTTTTCACATTTCCAGGCATGATTACTTTCCTGGAGCAGAACCTGCTGCAGCAAAAGAATAATGACGAAAAATCTACTTAATGTTCCATTTATGTCCTGCAGTGTGGCAGTTTGCGTTTTCTTTTTTCTTGCCTAGCGGTTCCTTAAACATTTTAATCTATGATTGATGTTTGCATTCCCTCAAGGCTTTCAATACTTCAGTACGATATGATGTAGAAATTGTAGGTGGAAGTGGTTTTCTATGCTCTAAAGACCATTATGAACAGGAAAGTTATCAATTGACTAATATAATTCTGGGCACGTGCCTCTATTATTCTGGTATTATGTTTCATATTCTTTCCTTTTCAGTGAATTGGGGTGTCTGAAATCAACTGCATTATCCATTGGCGCTTGGTCTGTCAGCTTTAGTTTGTCCTTGGTTTCTATGGATTTTAGGTTCGAATGCCATTTGCTTCAGGATATCATGCTCAGGATCTGTTCAAGTTAGCCCGAATTCAAGATTTGACCAGGGACGTGGCAACAAGCTTTTCCTGAGCATAGAACATCTGGCAAGCAGCACCTGCATGAAACCTAATGGATGAAAGTAGTGACTCATTAATCTTAAAACATTTGATATCTCAATGCATAAGGGCTAGCATCAGTTAGTATAGTTATATGTGCATACACTTTGATTTGCTTTGATTATATAGATTTCCTACCACCGGAACCTAAAAACAGAATTGAGATCTAGTTTTTTCGGTTTTAAACCTAGTAAAGATCTAGTTTGGTTTTTTGGGTTTAAAACCCAATTACGGTATTGCTCACCTCTACCAATGTCAGTTAAAGTGATGGCAACTATCTTAATAAGCATATTTCATCTGCCATACATGGTCTCCATTCTCAATAGGTTTTCCAATAAAACCAGGAAAACAGAAGAAACAAAGACAAAATCAGTTGTTAAAAAATGGGAGGGGAAAAAAGATCAATGCAATCAATACAAGTTGCGATAAGCTCAACATGGGAGCATCAAATGGAAGACTAGATTACATGTATCTACTAAGCAAGTAAACTTGACCCTAAAACAGCTAGAGGCCAAATATAAAATCATAGGAAAAAAATTGTCTTCCAATCAGCAACAATCAATTAAGCTGTTTTCTTCTCATTTTCTGTGTCAAATAATCCAAAGGAACACCTCCAATTATGTTCCGACACTATTAGAGGTCACTCTTTCCAACTGCCCATCTCTCAACTGATCTGGTTTTAAATCAGATTCGTCATCATGAGACTTTAAGCCTAGACTCAAATCCAAAGTACTTTCATTCAGATCTTGTCGCACCACTTGATTATCATCATCCTGAAAAAAAGTAATATTCAACCCAACATTAGATAGATGCTATAAAAATGAAAGTGAAAAAAAGACTCAAAAGGCTTAGAAGGTATCTCCGTCAAAATTAATTATCTTGACTGATAATCTCTTGGTGTCAAGCCCAAAAAACTTTAATCAATAGTTATGTTTTGAGATGAGTGGGTTGTCAGAAAAGGACAAGTCTATCTCATTGAGTAATCCAACCATTTGACCAAGGAACAATTTAGACGTTATATTAGCTCATTATTTCGACACATGCAAAACGGTTTTTTTTTTTTTAATTTTCTCCCTATTCAACGGTTACTCGATTATTGTGATGTCATTTATGCAAAGAAACCTTATTTCACAGGTGCACATGGACTTAGCAACAAATCAATCTGTATGAATTACATTGTGTTTTCCTATAAACATCATCAAAGAATTCAAAGCACTTGTATAAAAGTAGGAAAAAAAATGGAACAGAGAGTCTCAAGTTTGAAGAACCATTCACCTGCATTTCTTCCATAGGTACATCATTAATGTCCGGTTTTTCATCATTTGACCAAAGAACAATTTAGACGTTATATTAGCTCATTATTTTGACACATGCAAAACGGGTTTTTTTTTTTTTTTTTAATTTTCTCCCTATTCAACGGTTACTCAATTATTGTGATGTCATTTATGCAAAGAAACCTTATTTCACAGGTGCACATGGACTTTGCAACAAATCAATCTGTATGAATTACATTGTTATAAACATCATCAAAGAATTCAAAACATTTGTATAAAAGTAGGAACAAAACAGCTCATAACACAAATAATGGAACAGAGAGTCTCAAGTTTGAAGAACCATTCACCTGCATTTCTTCCATAGGTACATCATTAATGTCCGGTTTTTCATCAAAACTATCACCCTTTGGAATTGGCTCCACTGTAATGGTTTCATTATCGTTATATTTAGCTTCATCTTCAACCTTCTCTGCAGCCTCTTTCTTCTGTTTATCTAGCAAATATATCTGCATTTTCAAACAATAAAAGACTCAATAATAACCTTGGCTTAATAACTACCCAAAAGAATAAAGCCGACAGATGTAGGCTTCATTACATTTAGATATAACATTACAGGGAAAGTAAACAGTACCATGATATTTCAAGTTTTGACACTTCAGAGATTGTGGTCTCTTTTTTCCTTTTTGGGCAACAGTTTGATATCCTGAGGTCCGGGGACATAGCAAATCTCAGCAAAATGGGTTGACATGGCATGATTTTTATTGTTTTTAAAATTCTTTTCTGACTTGTCCATTTCATCAAACAAGTTGAACTCCACGTTCGTAGACACTAATAATTAAAAAGAAAATAGAAACTAATTGTAAAAATTTGAAACCCAAACACAAGTCCACAATCAATTGATCGACAAACTTCTCAACCAAGAATGATGAAATACATGTTGATCTTCACGAAGAATCAAGAATTTGTCTCTGTATAACTCAAGACCAACATATCCTCACCACTGCCTACAACTACCAGTAAAAGTACCGCAATATCCAACATTGCTTCACCACTACCACTGCCTATAACAAGCACAACAGGAAGACGTACAATATTAAATAATCAAAACGGCGACTGACCAATCCAGACCATAAATAAGAGGCATTATATAATGACAAGGATAAGGATTTGCTTTCCGGCAGAAATTTGACCAATGGAACTCGAAGCCGGTAGAATCACATGCGTTGGGCAACTCAGTGACAGAGTTTGGTGGGTTGGGAAAGGAAGTGGAAAGAAGGGAAGAGCAGAGAGGAAGTTCTTGCTGTTCATTTCTAGGTGAATGCAGAAGTTGGCTTTGATTCATTGAGCTTCAATGAGCAATCCTGTGTGAGTGGTGTGTGCATCCTCTGGTCTGTGAAAAACAATTGATGGTTTTGTTAAGCAGAACAGTTTTACTAGTAACTATTGATTACAGACTAGAGCTTTTGGTTTTTGCATGTGTTGAATCTTGTTTCATTACAATGGGATTTTGATCTGTTTTTCAGCCCCCATCATTGGATTCGCAATACGAAACCCAAAACCCAAAGTTTGATGGCAACATCAGTCATTGTCGATCTACCTGAGATCTCAAGATGAAGAAACCCCAGTTCATCCTCTTCTGTCGACTGTAAGAGATTTATTTGGTCTTCTCTTTTATAAGACAGGCAAAGAAATGCATTTCCAACTTTATGGAAACAGCAGAAATGGGCTCATGTTGAGAGTTTCATTTTCTGAATTGTTTTGGAAACCCATAGTGGTTGGTGTTTCCATGAATTGTAGGTCATCCAGGTTTCAAGGAGATTAGGCAGCAATACAAGAGCAATGCTTATGACATAGAGGCCAAGACTTCAGATGATAAAACAGCCTCTTTCCAATGAAAGAGGAAGGCCCTTCAAAGCCAAAAACAAAGGAGGTCTAGTGCACCTCTTTTTTCCTAGTTCAGTTATCTTTCCCCTCCACCCCACAAAATCAATGCCAATGCATAATTTCCTGGAGCAACACATTTCTCCATCAATTTGAGACTCTAAAAACCCTTAAAATCTGTAAACCTTCATTAGCAACCTCCACCACACAGATGAATAAAATTAGCTTAGAAACTTGAATCAGCTATCTGCTAAAGCAAGACAACTAACATACTAAAACTATAGAATTCCACGTGCATAAGTCCAGTAAAGGGATGTCAATACTACTACATCTGACATGCATAAGCTTCTATACCTGACATAAGATCCAATAGTTCTCCATTACGAGGGATGTCAATGCTACTATATCATATTTAGCCCAAGATAATGACATAGAAACAGTAATATCAAGCAAAGAAGAGCGCTGAGAAAGTATACACCCTAAAAGTACAATATTATCTCCACTTATCTTTCTCTATATTTTTGTGCCCAGCAGCAACTGCAACAAAAGCACAAAAAAGTCCAAAACTAGGACTGCGAGATTTTAATTATAACTTAAATTCAATCTGGTCATCCAAATACAAATACATTTTTTAAAAAAAAGCTTCAAAAGCTACTAGGAATCAAACGCATCATAATACAATAACGTGGAACCAGTATGATTAAAAGAAAAAACTGAACTTGAATTGCACCTGCACTACTACATCAAAATGCATGATATGACATGACATCTTCGCGTTATGATCCGGCCCCCACCTTTGGGAAGCAAGAAGAATGATGAAGATAGACTTGTGTTTTAATAGAAAAATTCTTTTGTCTACATAAAATTAAAGCGTCCAGCCCAAGTTGGATGAGTATATTTTACTGGATTTATCACAAACTCCACAGCATAAAAATCTCGAAGCCCTAAGTATTTTCTCCATCATATCAGTTTTTTCCACTGGTTAACATAAACAGTGTCTACATCCCAATATTCCAGTAAAAAGTAGCCAACAATGGTGACATCTCTACTATCATTCAATGTAAATCAGCAAGAGAAATCACATGTCATTTAATAGCTATTAACAAATGATAAACAAAGTTGTTAGGCTTGCATCTCAATAAAAGTAGTCAATCCAAAGCCCCATAAATCAAGCTCCTGATTTAAGGATTATAGTGATTCTTTTAACGATTCTAAAGCATCTCTCTTCATTTCCATGGCTAAGAATATAGGATCTCTTCAGAAGGATTAGTTTTCAATAATGTTATCAAGCTCCAATTTGTAAAACCCACGATATAACTGTAACTATATGACATAGGTTTCATATAAAACATCTTTAATTTTCAATAGGATGTGTGTTTACCACAAAATCTGTTGACTCATTGTCTTTCTAGCCGCCTGGATAAACAATTCAATACCATGGTACCAGTTTACTATCACATTAGCGATCTATTAACAAGAACAACAATCATTGTGATCCAGTAGAAAAGAATTCTCCAAGGCATCACAAAGGTCAAATTAAAGTCTCCTTCCCAAAACATCACGAAACAAAGGCGGCATAATGAACTGAACCGAGTACAAGCTAACAACCCAATAAAAAATATAGATAAACCGAACCAAGTAGAAGCTCATCATCAATAAATAATACAGATGAAATGGCCTTTACCAAATTTTTTTCCGCACCTCAATCCTTAAAGATGCCAATACGTACTTAAGGACTTAGGAAGCATATAGAATAGATGAATGCCTGAATCGAGCTAAGAATAACAGCTTGAAAATTAGAAATCGGACGTAAAGCTTGTGTAAGGTTTTACATTCCAGTTCCATCCTCCTAAAACTCTACACCCGTAACTAGACAGTGCAAATATATTTTATAAAGTAAAGAAACAGCAGAAGGTATAATCCCTTGGTATCACGTCAAGATCAATAGCTGTTATTAGCATTTGGTAACACTGAAGCCAAAATCTCAAACAGCCGCACGTACAGATAGCAAATCACAAAATCTATACTCTAAAATATGTCAAGCTTAACTATGGAAACAAAACCCTAAAATACTGTTCACATCCAGATCTAAAATTTAGAAACGTAGGCATTGAATAGGCATTGATGATGAAATTTGAGATGGGAGAAAGAAGAAGCAATCAATTTATAAAAGAGGGAAAAAAAGCGAACCGGAATGTATTTGAATTTAGAACGGGTGGGAGGGTCTTCCGGGAGAGAAGGCGCATCGTCCTTGTGAGAATTCTTGTCCTTGTTGTTGCTTTGAGTTAATGGGGTCCACTTGTAAAGCAGGATATGAGAGCCGTTATTACCGTTGGAGGCGTTGGAGTGACTATCGGTGGTGTTGTTAGATGGGGAAACGTGGACCCATCTCTTCTTCCACTTCCTCACCGGCCCATTGAATACTGTGGCTGGACCGTACCGAGTGGATGATCGCCCCAGTCTCGCCCCAACGCCCTCCATTTCTTTCTTTGTTTCAACGCTAATCGGGGACGGGAGACTGCCTCAGCCGGATCCGTTTAAATTTTCGACTTAAAATTAAAATCCCCCCTCTCGTCGTTTGATTTTTTTCCCCTATTTCCACGATATATATAGGAGCGAGAAGAGAAGGACAGGTGGCTTCTTTGGGATTTTATGGACATTTCGAATAATGATAAGTATGGTTGGGGAGGTTACTGTTTTTTGCGGGTCATTCGGAGCTTTGACTATTTTCTGTCTCATCTGAATTTTCCCAAATCCCTTCTTAGATTGTGTTTGTTTGGGATGGGAGGATGACATAACTTAATCAATAGATACAACTTATGGATTGTTTCGTTGGTTTTTTTTTTTTTTGAAAATTTTAGTTTCTCAACTTCTTACACCTCTTTTTTAAATTTTTATAAAAGAAAAAAATAAATTTGATTAATAACATAGACTTTGTAAATTAAGGTCTTTGTACTTTAGCCTTAACAAAAATAATATAAACTTTGTTATAACTCATTGATTTAAAATGTATAAAACCTCAAAATCAAGTAAATTCGTGTAACAACTTAATCAATAATATAAACCTTGTTAAAATTATAAGTTAAATATTCAAAATATATACAAACTTGAAATCAAGTAAATTTATGTTAGAATTGTGTTTTCAAATAGTAAATCATATATGAGTTATAATTTTACTTATTTTGATATATAACTTACAATAATATTTTTTTCATGTATAAAATCATTATTATTTATTTATTTAGATTTTTTTTTATCGTATATGAAGTTTTAAATTTAAAATTTTATTTAATTATTATCATGTGCATGACAAAAAATACACACATATATATAAGTATTTGATTGGTTCAATTTTTATTAAAATTGAATTAATCAAATTATATATTTTAAAGTTAAATTGACCAAAATTTTTAAAAATAGAATAAACCAAACCACATAAAACTGAACTTATATACTTATAATAGAACTAAATTTAATAGATAAAATTTTGGTTATTTATAATTTGATCGAAACTGTATGTATCTTAAGTTGATTATATCTAAATTGATTTGATTTTTATATATTTGATTGGTTCAGTTTATTTAATTTTAATAAAAAAATTAAACTAAAAACTAAAATTTTATAAATTAAAGTCAAATCAAAATGATTTATAATAAGAAATTAAATCAAATCAATTAAATATTGATTCGATTAATTTAATAGGCTACTAATAAGTCAAATAGGACATTTGAATGAAAATAACATTTTAAACATAGCTAGGTAATATTTAATATATTGTGTTTTAGTTATCACAATAGCAGTATCCATTACTATATAGTATATGTATGATTACATAATTAGTATCTCAATATTTTCAATATAAAAACTAAAATTAGATGTACTATTTCTTATTAGAAACAAAATGAAATAATGTTAGAACTTAATTATTATAGGGTTAAATACTTTAGCCTCCTTCAATTTTGGCATATAAACTATTTAGTCCTCCATTTTCTAAAATTATACTAATATATTTTTACATTTTACTTATGTTAAAATTTATGTTAAATTGATATGAAAAGTCAATATTACCTTTTATTTTCATTTTAATTTTCACTTTCTACATCACCATTTGCACTTCTCTTTATTCTACCCTCACCACCTCACAATATCAATTAACAAACCCACAACATCAAACAACAATCATCAGACCTTGAACTCTATTAAATTCAACAAACAAAACACAAAATGATTGTTCTTTGCGAAAACCATGAATTAAATCAAACATAACAACTACCATCCAATAAGATAATTGAACCCCAAAAATAAAAGTTAGAATTCGTAGTAGGCATGAACGAGGACCATCAAAGTGCAATCCAACAACATTGGCACCAAAAGTCTAACTCATTGGGTCCCTTCTAAGACAAATTCTCCACCCCTCTTATTCATCCACCTAAGCCTCCAAGTTCTCACCTCTACCATATTTGTTGGTTCACCAATAAGTGAAGCAAAAGCAGAAGTAAAAGTAGAGAATGGATGGTAACCAAAAAAGAAGAAACAACGACCAATCCACCATAAGAAGAAAGAAAAAAAATGTTGGATTTGGCATCAAACGTACCATGAGAAATAAATGGACCAACCACTATGGAATTTTCTTTAGATCGACTATGAGGTTTGTTGGATTTTCCCAAATAAAATGTTGGATTCTGAAACAAATATTTTTCCAACACAGTGGTTTGGCCCCAAATAAAATATTTGGTTTGGATTCTTTAATCTTTTTCCAAAAGAAAACTTCTCTTGTATGTCACTTTATTGATCAATTTGAGAATGTGTAAAAGGAAGAATCGACATGATTGAGTATTTGTTGCTTTTCATCACAACTTTCAGAATGAATAAATTTTTTTTGTTGAAAGTTGTGTCCACGCACTCCTTTCTCCTGGAAATGAATGCCTGCACTCTTTGTGCTTAGGAGTCGCAGGAGCATAATGTAATGAATGAAGTGCTTTTTTTTTTTCAATTGAGTTTTGAGCCCCAAAATAAAATGTTGGGTTTGATTGTATTGGATTCCAGAATGGAGTAGTAATGGAATTTCCTTAGATTGACGTTTGATTATAGGGGATTTGGTTATGAAATTTTTGTTGGGTTTATGTTGGGATTTTTTTTTTATTTAAGTGATTCTTGCTTATGGTGCATTTTTGCTGAGATTTATGTGGTTTGATTATTAGGTTTTTGGGTTTGTCATGAATATTATTAAAGGGTATTTAGGCTATTTGAATTGTTGAAGGGTATTTAATAAATTAATTTTGAGTTTTTCATTTGACTAGTAGAAAAATAGTATTAAAATAAATGAAATGACCTCTTAGTATAATAGAATTAAAATATAGAGACATTTGAATATAATTTTTTGAAAATGAAGGACTAAATAGTATAATATGAAAAAATTCAAAGGGATTAGAGTATTTAACCTATTTTTTTACCTTATTGATAAGATAAAAGCTATAATATATAACTATAGTTGACATAAACATGGTTGCATTAGAAACTAATAAAAAGTTAGAATTAAGATATAGTTTGATAATATAAAATTTTATTTAAAATCTTAATTGTTGATTTAAAACTATCAGAATTAAATTTGACATATTGCAAATGATCTCATATGAGTTTATTATTAAACATTATATTTGATTTTTAGAACATATTTATTGGAGTTATTGATTACCCTTGATCCATAAAATTTAGTTATGGCTAACCTGCATGATAATAAATATAAACAAGAGAGGGCTGGAGTGCTTAAAGTCACTATGATACTTAAGTTAATGAAAATAATTTTTAAAGAATGAATTAAGAGAGTTGAGATTGAAAGAATAGAATAAGAGCTTAGAATTTATACTTGATAGCTTGGATGTTCCTTTTATACTTATAAAATAGTAGTTGTTGACTTAAACATTAATTGTCTCCATGATTTAAAAATTTAATTATCCCTTAACTTTTAATTGTTTTATCAAGATAATATGAGAATTAAATATAACAATGATTTGTAGAATGTTACTTAGCTTAAATCAAGGATTGTCTGTTATATTGACCCATCATATCATTAAGTAGTTGAGTAGATAATGTGTCACCAAATAATACCAGCTTCAAGTTTGTTTAGCCGGGGGAGTGGTTAGAAATTTTTTGAGGTCATCAAGCACAGATTGACAATCTTCTAACTATTTCAAATGTTTCAGTTTTTGAGACTTTTATAAAACAAAAGAACTTTTTAGCTGAACAAGAAATCAAACGACCCAATGTTGTGAGTTTCCCATTTAACTTTTGGATTTTGTTGATGGTTTTATGTACTCTTATATCCATGATGATTTGGATCTTTTTTAGGTTTGCTTCTATTCCCTATTTGAATATCATGAAGCCCATGCATTTCCCTGCCTTGACCCTGAACATGCACTTGTCTAGATTTAACTTCATGTCATACCTATTAAGAACACTAAACACCTCTTGTAGATCATTTGCATAGAATTTGTCAGTTTTGCTTTTAATAATCAAATCATCTACATATAATTCTACAGTTTTGCCAATGTTATCTTTAAACATAAATTTCATTAACTTTTGGTAAGTAGCGCTTGCATTCTTAAGTTCAATCCATACTTTGGTGTAATAAAACATACTTTGATTTGTTCTGAAGGATGTTTTATCCACATCATCCGAATGCATCGAGATCTGATGATACTCTTATGTTGCATCTAGAAAAGTTATACCTTTAAAAGCATGCTATAGGATCAACTACGTTGTCAATGTTTGATAAGGGATAGTTGTCCGTTGGCCATACCTTATTTAGATCGGTGAGTCCATGCACATTCTTCATTTTCCAATTGATTTTCAGACCAATACAACATTAACTATCTCGTTAAGATAAGTTTCCTCTCATATAAACCCAACATGCTTAATCTTATTTACTTCATCTGCAATGGCCCGTTGTTCTAAAGAGCGAATCGTCGCTTCTTCTAGATGATGGGCTTCACCTTTGAATCTACATTGAGTTAATGGCACACTGTAGTTGTTGAATCTCTTATAGCTTAGAGGCAAATATTGCAACATTTTTCTTAATTACATCAATCATTCAGTGGATCGCCTTTTGACTCATATTTGTGCCAATTTTCGCTTTTTTATTAGTAGATATAATAAAAAATTTAGTCAACTCATCTACTGGTTCTGATTGTTCTCTTTGTTCAGGGTCTAGAGATTGGATCTTCTTGATCTGAAAGGATTCTTGTTGTTCAACAACTATATTATAGCACTCAACAACTATCTTCTAATTGCTATGTACTATGACTATCTTGTTGGTCGTTGTATCTTTATAGTTAGGCACCTAATGTTATATGCAGATAGAGTTTGCCAACATCAAATACCTCTTGTTGTTCATATTGAGAATTAGAATTATTATTATTATTATTATTATTATTATTATTATTATTATTATTATTACTATTACTATAGATTTTGATTGAAACTTAAAATTATTAAAATTTTAAGTATTAATTTTCATATCAAAATAATGATTATTTTAATTTAATGAATATAATTAAAATTTAGGATCATCAAAATCATTGATTTAGAACTATTCATTCTTATCAAAATTTAAAATTATCAGCCTTGTTACTGACTCCATATTGCTCAACGATCTAGCTACACTTGACCCTTAACATGTCCTGGCAAAATATGCAGAGAGATCAAGAATAAAAAGGAAATGGCTCCCATCATTGGGAAAAAAATAAAATTACTTGCATGAACTTCTTATTAACAGAAATAGTCACATCGGCACCTTAGCCGGTCATCAAAAAGGGCAACGGGTCACATCACATGATAGAGTCATCACAATTTCGAAAGTTGTAGTGTATAAGATAAAATTCTAGTTGATGATATAATTGAAAAAAGATTAAAGTATTCCTTCGTAATTAATTATCTTTCTACATTGGAACAATTTCGACTTTTTTATTTTTTAAGAAATGGAATACTTTTGCTTTTGGTGCACGTAGAAGGTTAGAAAAGAACAAGAACAAAGATGTTCTTGTGCCGAATGTACCGTTGAGTTGGCATTAATGTATGCATGGATAAAACAATAGCTACACTTACACCTGCAAGGAATTAACTTCCCACTGGCGATCATCGTCCTTTTTACATTCATTGGAATTAAGATTGCCACTGGTCCCAACTGCCTGTGCATGCAAACCAATCCAATACTCCCTGCTAGCACAACTTTCAAATTTATCAGGGCATAATTCCTAATTAAAAAAATTGCATGGCCAACGGTAAGGCAATGAAATCAACGAAATCTCTATCTCTGTGCAATATATATTATTGCATATCTAGGGCGTTGCCATTGAATGCAGCCGTCAAATATCCAACTTTCAACCCAACATTAGTAGCAAAACCATCTCTGCAACTATAAGCCTTGAGTGGGAAAGCCTGAAACCCAATAGACCGTTTTGCTGCTGCAGAAGACTCGTCAATGGATTGTTGTTTTTCTCTATCGGCAGCCGAAATTTCATTGACTGTGCGCTTGTAGGGGCCAAACCATTTGGCCTGCAGGTACCCATTTCTCCTCCATGGTGGGGCATGCAAGTTCATATCTTTCATCGACCTCTTCATTGCACTGCACATTAATCTCACAACCTGCTTCAGCTCCTCAGGCTTGCCAATGAATACTTGCGGGAAAACATCAAGCAGTTGAGCGTAGCCAGTGGAGGGTCGAGCAATCTCGAATTCTGCTGCTAGAAACACTTCAACAATGAAGCGATTGCCATCAAAATTAACATCTACATACTCATATTCTCCACGCGGGTACTTTCCAAATTTCTCCCACCGTGACTTGCAAAGGCCTATATAGAATTAGAATAGCAATTTTATTTAAGGCCCAATTAATTTTAAGTCCACTTAATGAATAACTAACTAGTAATATGAACTGGTCTATTATTTTTGGTGCGACAGTTTGGTGTCTTTGGAGATGGAGGAATCAATTTGTGTTCGACACGGTTTCTTGCCATGGGAATCCTATTTCGTCAATTAGATGCATGGTACAGGAGTTCGTCTATTAAATAGTAATAGGGACTTGATCACCTTTGGATGCCTAGTTATGGTGAGTATTTACTGGGCTTTGCAGAGCTTGGGACTTGGGGTTCCATTCCATAAGTTGCTAATAGAAGTTGATTCCCAGGTTGTAATGGATATCCTGTTCTCTCATGATGCTGGTGTTAATCCTAACTTAACATTGGCAGGTTGAGATGGGACATATTTAAAGTGAAGCGAACAATATCGCTGACTAGTTGGCTGGTTAGTGCTCAGAATTTAGGCATGGGAATCTCATTCTTCAAAGAAATTCATTCTGGTGTTTTGGACATCGGGGAGATGTCTTATGGAGTTAGTGGACAAAGAATTTGTAATTCTTGGTTTTTTTTTGGCTTTGTTTTCTTTATCGTTAGGGCCGTGTGCTTTATTTCGAATCCCCAAATAAAAGGCCAAACTTAGATAATAATAATTAAAAAAAATTGTATAGTAGTACTAACCAGCATCAAAGTTCTGTTGACGTAAACGAGACATCAATGTGCGCTTAAAGCCATGTGAAGAAGAGCAGCTTTCAGGTATGGATATCCCTCGTGCAGTAAGATGAATCTCTCTCTTAAAATCAGCGTCTTCTTTATTATTGAGCAAATTCTGTAACATGTTCATGGTGTCAGAGATAGAGCAGTAACTTTCCGACTCTTGGAGTTTAGAATC
Source organism: Omphalea diandra (assembly GCA_949677035.1). NCBI lineage: Eukaryota > Viridiplantae > Streptophyta > Magnoliopsida > Malpighiales > Euphorbiaceae > Omphalea > Omphalea diandra. The sequence goes on along the minus strand of CATIWR010030524.1, from coordinate 1,935 downwards.
ATCATCACCGTCTTGCTGATTAATATTATTGTTTCCGATGGTCTGCTCTTGAATTCTAATAAAGTCTTTTTCTATGAAAGAATTGACAAGGTCAGAAAGATCAGCAAAATTATTATCCGGAGAGTAGTGCTCGCTTCCGCTGCTCTGGCAAAGCCTCAACCGGGCGGCTTCGTTGAAAACAGCAGCTGCTCTCTTGTACCGCACTGAATTTGCCATGGTCCTCTTAATTTCTTTACGACTTGTGATTGAAATAAGAGAATCGCTTTCTGAATTTACATGTATATAAGACACTCGAAATGAAAGGGGCAACGTAATGTGGGGAGGATGGTGATATGGTGAAAACGATTAAGGAAGATGACGAAATTATGGCGAAATTATTCGTAACTCTGTGTAAATATATCTATGTCGGGTGGAAGACAGTGATCAATGGAATGTGGCCGAGTTCCAGTCCCTGTTCGTTATGATAAATAGAATATGTATTAGCATCATACACTTGATTTGGTTTCACTCAAAACAAAGAAAAAAAAGACCTTAACATTTTCAGTGCACACCTTTGAAATTATTTTGTCTTGTGGGGCTTTAATTAGGAATAGTGGTGGGTACATCTGTTTTATAATATTTTTTTTTAAAGTTGCACATTTAAATTAAAAAATAATTAATAAAAAATAATTTTAATTAATACTGACTAATATATCATTAATTTATTCAATTATAACTTTATACTAATATTAATGAAAAATATTTAATTAAAAGATAGAGAGGAGATAGTGATAGAAGTAAATTTAAAAAATAAATAATTAATATTATATTGATAACATAAAATAATAATTATATTAAAATAATTTTTTTTTAAAACTTATATATATTGTGAAACGGAGAAAATATATTAATTTTGAGAAGTACGTGGAGAAAGAAACTGTGAATTTGAAAATTTTAGTATAATACTGCGAATATTATGCATTTTTTGAATAGTTTTAATAAAAGATTTAAAAATTACTTGAAAGAAAATACAAAGACCGCGTTGAAAAGTAAAAGATAAAATAAAAACAGTAACAAATTGTACCCAGGAATTAGATTGGAGTTAATAGAAAGTGCATAAGATTTTGGTCCCCATTGACTGAGATTAAGCAGTAATTAGAGTGCGAATGGCGAGTCCATTTGAGTTTTGCATCAGGTGAAGAAGATTGCTTTTCCATAATAGTAAATCATTTCACGTCAGCTCTTCTATATATGATCGAGTCTAATAGAGTCAATTATCAATTTGTTCAAATTTAGTTCATTTATAAACGAATCAAACTCAAGTTTAGTATTTACAAATCATTTAATGAATGAGTTAAACTCGAATTGAATATCATCAAAATTGCATAAAACTTTTAAGTTTAAATGAGTTTAATCGAATTAAAATTTTTATTAAAGTTAAATTATAAATACAATTATTAATAATTTTTTTAAAAAATAAGATTTTTATTTTAAAAACTTATTATATTTATATAAAAAATTAGATATTACATTATAAATGTAAATTACAATATGAAATATATATTATTTGTTATATATTTTTAATTAATATATTTTTAAAAATGTTTTTATACATATTTTATATAAAAATATATAATTATATTTATTATGAAGTTAATTTACAAGTTTATGAGTCGAATATTGATAAATTTGAGATTAATTTGTTAAATTAATAAATTGAATTTAAGTTTAATTTTGAAACTCATTTAATAAACGAATCGATTTGAATTAATTTTATCTAATCAAGTTTCGAACATCTTGCGAGCAGATTTGATCGGTTTGCACCCTCTTACACCAATCTTGGAGTGGACGTGGAAAATTGAGGCAGCTCGGGGGTAGAGAATCTCAAATGGGGCAATTAATAATCGGTGACCAGGTTCAATGAACCTTATTTTGCCTCTGTCTACATACATTGAA
>CATIWR010030513.1:0-13328 GCA_949677035.1 Omphalea diandra | reverse complement strand
TATCATTGGATTGCATGCAAATTGGCATATTAATATTATAAGATATCTTAAAAATCTACCAATTCATATTATGGTTTTTTTTAATTATTAAAAATGATATTTTATTTCAACATAATTGTCATTTTAAAATATCAATGTAATATTAATTATTTTTTTAAAATTTACTCTCATTATTTATTGTAATTTATATGTTAATTGAAATTAAAAATTTTTCAAACAATTTAAAAATATATATTATCACTCACATCGATCTAGTCTAATGTATAGAAATTAATTTCTTGAGTGTTAATTTCAAAAATCAAACCTAGATATATAAGAAACGAGATACTCCTTTAATTAACCAATTGTACTAACTTCTTTTTTTTTTTTTTTTGGGAAGAAACTTGTTAATTAATTATAGGCTTATGATCGTTGGTGGGTAGTTGGCTTTCAGATCTTCAACTGCCTGTAATGGTCCCAAATGCATACTTATAATACATAGTTTTATTTTTAAGCCAACTGTATCTGTGGTGTGGCTGTCATGAAAGATTCAGCCACACCACACGTACTGGTCAAGTGGCATTGATAAAAACAAATTAATTCCATAGTCATATATGCATGATTCTTTTTCCTCCATACATTAGGAAGATGATGGTATCATTTCATATTTTCACATCATCATACTTATTATGGTAGTAGGTGAGATGATGAACACCCTTATTGCTACGCATTTGCACTAGTTCTGTTCACATTACAAAGCTGAAATTTTTTGTATTCAATATTTCATGAAAAATAATTTGTTTTAAGAAAATATTTTATGAAAAAAATATTTTTTAGTGTTTGAAATATACTATAAATTTTTTTATTTATAAAATTACAATAAAATTTAGATTATAAATATCTTATATTTATATTAGTTGTTATTTAATATAAAAAATATATTAAAAATAATTTTTTTATGAGTCTCATTTATTACTGGCAGCTACTGTCGGTAGATAATGACCGGTGATAAGTGTTAGCAGTCAATGATAACTAGTGATAATAAACACATGTGTTTATATTATTTATTTTTCATTCGGATAAATTTATTAAAATCTGAAAAATAAATTCCTACTTTTAAAATGAAATTCATTTTCTTGAAAAATGACTTAATTTTCCTTTGATCATAAATTTATTTTATTGATTAAGTTTTTTGGATGTATCAAATAAAAGAAAATGCAAAAACAAATATTTTTCTGAAAAATATTTTTTATAAAATAAACGAAGCCTAAATCAAGTATTTTCACATCATTTCATAGATGAGAATAATTTTGTTTAAATCTATAATTATTGACCATAAAATTCTCTCAATAAGTGTGATTTTAAAAATGTTATTCAATTTTTTTCTACAATAATGTATTATTTAATAATTGAAATCGTATCAATTCAAAGTTGAAATTATAGTGATTGAGAAGTTGAGTGAAAGGGAAGAATAGCTAATGACTTAACTGGAGGGGAATTTAAAAGTTAAGTCGATGTCAATATATTTATATACATCCATGAAATGTAAGACATGTGGCTTTTTAGGTAATTCAAACAAATCCTACAGCTGGTCTTAATGGGAAGCCTCGGATTCATTGATTCCATTTCCATGTAAAACTCAATCTTTTGGTTTGGTTTTAGCTCTAAATCTTTGAATTTATTTATATGCGAAAAGTTCTGTAGATTTTCTCATGAAAATCCCATAATGTGCTCTTTTCTTTTGTCTCCATAAAATGTGGAATAGCCAATAAGCTTGACTTCCTATTATTTATTTTGTATTTATTGGTGAATAGTACAATTAAATCGAGGTTCAAATTTTAATTTCTCAATTTAAAATAATTTGAATTTCATTAAATTAAAAATTTATCACATATCTATTTAATTATAATTTCACCCATATTGCAACAAAAATCAAATCTCCACTTGTGACATAACTTGTCTAAATCCATGCTACCATTAATTTTTTTTTCTTAGAAATTAACACAGTGGTAAAAAAAAAAAAGATTATTTGATGATGTTGCGACTAGTTAAATAAATAATTAGGTCCAAAAATGATTTTATGGATCTAAGTATAGAAAAAAGTTTAAGTTAAATTACTCGTAATTTTAATTTTTCTCAAATAAAATATTATTTATTTTTTAAAATTTAAATAATTTAACATTTAAATTCGGGTGATTTCATATTATATCCACTCATATCTTTTCATATATTAGAATTGGATAAAAATTGTCTACCAACCATAATCTAAAAGTATATGTTGGTCCAATTGTACAGAGTGTAGACCAAGAAAATAAGGTTTATTTTCTGATCTCCTCTATTATTGGATGTTATTTTAATGCATGGAAATTAAAAAAAAAATTTCCAAAATTAGTTTAGTTATATATTTTTAAAATTTTTTTAGTCTTATTTATTGGGTTTGAAATTTGGAGGCATTATAAGAGTAAAGTCCAGAATATGGAAGATATGCCTTGTATAAAAGTCAGTTAGCCTAGACTTTGAATGTCTATTATTCATTATTATATGAGTGCTTTTCCCTGTCAATTTAGTTAGTAGCCTTTCTTTGACAAAATTAACATAATAAAAATTAATTAATGTGTATAAGAATTAAGTTTTTCCAGCTTTTTGACAACATTAATTAACTTATTATAATATTTTACAATTTTTTGACAATTAATTTTTATCTTAGAGAATATGGGTTGGGGTTATATATATGTATACTTTTATAGAAAATTCAGGGAATAAAAATAAAAAAAATTATTTTGAAAATTCTCTCTAAAAATATATAAGTAAAAAAACACAATTCTAAAAAATTTTGGAGTCATATATTTTGAAAAATATCTGCAATTAAAATATGGAGATAAAAAATTAATTTTGAAAACTTAGGGGGCCGTGGTTTTGACCTCCCATTCCTTTGTAACCAAATTATACCAAAACAAGATTTGATTAATTCAGAGAAATTTGGAACAGCTAAGCTAGCCTTGCAGTATTATTATAAAGTTCATTGACTTAGGATTACATATTTATATAGAGGATTTTTAGGATGGAAAACATATTTTAAATTAATTAGCAAGATTGAATTTATCAAAATACATACAATCATATCTATCAAGATTGAATTAATCAAACACACACAATCATATCTATTTCACATGCAATTATTAAAGCACTTCTTGCTGCTTGATCTATATAAAATTGTTAGAACAAATCCCACAAAGTGGGAGATCAAAATAACAATAACTGATCCAACTGTGTCATTATTATTATTTTTAATTATAAATACAGATAAAAGTACTAGCAATTTAATATCATTTGGGTTTAGTTTATACAAAAATAAAAAATTTCTTTTCAATGTATTAAAATAATATTAATATCAACAAAAAAAAAAGATAATTTTCTTGATGCAAAAACTAACCAAGAATATCTTAATTATTTAAAATTAATAATTCATTAAGATTTAATAATATATTACTTTTTTCCTTTTGAAATAAGATAAATTGTGGACAAAACTACATACGAGATCACATCATGTTACTAAATAATTAATTTCAATATTCATCTCATACTTAAATTTAAGAATTAAAAATTCATATTTAAAGCAAGTGACTCTCTAATTGAGTGGTCATGACCCTTATATGAGCATCTGACCACAAGACATATCTAAAAAAAATTTATATTTAAAATTTAGAACCTCAAAAAGAAAAATACCATACTTTTATAAATATTTTTGAAGTCCATTCATTTTCTTAAATATATTTTTTAAACTACCAATTTTATAAAGTCAATGAATTTTTGGTCCTACATTACACCAGATTCCACCTTCCTCAGCAAGAAACACATCATATAAACCCTCCCTTCCTTCATAATGAGCACTTAGAAACGACAGCATAACTTGTCTTATGGATAAACTCAGTTTCATCTTTGAGCTTTCACTCCCTCCTTCTTCTCTTTGTTATTAGACTTCTGACTTTCAATCTCATAATCCTAAATACAATTCACCCAATATTCTTCTTTCTTTTCTTGTTCATTAAATTGTGATTATAATTCAAACTCGTAGCCTCACGATTCTAAATATTTTAGTATTATTCAGCTAAAATTTCATTTTTTTAAAATTTATTTCTTTAAACTCGCACCACAAACTTTGTCTTACATTTATGGCGAGAAAAAAGAATATATCAACTCTCTTCTTGTCATCCTCCAAAATGCTTTCGTTTTCTAATTCATTTCCAAGTTCTTCCACTCCTTCCTCCCCATCTCTCCTCAACTTCAATGAATCCATGATGCAGGAGAACATCGAAGATGCAGAACCAGTCATCACCAAATGGAATCCAAACTCCTCGTCAACCTTCCTCTTCCAACACAGAGAACAAGCAAAAGAATTCCTCAAAAGTGTCAAAGATCTTCGCCGAGCTATGCACTTTCTAGTCTCTGATTCAGCCTCTAATAACCTTCTTGTACTTGCTCAAAACCTAATGCAGATTGCCATGGCAAGACTTGAAAAAGAATTCTACCAGATATTATCAGCACGTCCCGACCAACTACACCCAGAGTCTGTTTCGGGCCCATCCTCAGATGAGTCCAAGAATTTCGACGATGAGGAAGATGCTGTTGGTTCTGAAGAAGAGATCAAACTGTTTGGCGAGTTAATAACTAATGTTGAAAGAGAGACAACAAATGCTATGTCTGATCTCAAGTCAATAGCTGATTGCATGATAAGTGCTGGTTGTAGCAAAGAATGTGCCAGGATTTACAAGCCTATCAGGAAATCAATAGTAGATGAAGGACTCCATCTGCTTGGAGTTGAAAGGTTAAGGTCTTCTCAGGTTCAAAAAATGAACTGGGAAGTTGTTGAGCAACTGATCAAGAACTGGCTTAATGCAGTAGAGATTGCTGTTAAAACACTGTTTAGTGGAGAAAAAGCACTTTGTGATCATATTTTTTCTGCTTCTGAAACTATTAGAGAATTTTGCTTCAATGAGATAACCAAAGAAGGTGCAACAAATCTGTTCAGATTTCCTGAACTCATTGCTAAGTGCAAGAAATCATCACCAGAAAGAATTTTCTCACTTATGGAACTTCATGAATCGCTCTCTAGTCTGCGGGCAGAGATAGAATGGATATTCAATTCTGAATCAACCTCACCAATTAAGTTGCTAGCTCTTTCATCGCTGCAAAGGCTTGGCGAGTCGGTCCGTGCTGCTCTATCGGAATTTGAAGCAACAATACAGAAGGACTCATCAAAAACTCCAGCAGTTGGTGGTGGGATTCACCCGCTCACTCGAACTGCGATGAACCACATATCTTCACTTGCTGATTACAGTGTGGTTCTATCTGACATTCTTGCTGATTCTCCACCATCAGGGCATACGCGATTGCCTGAATCTTACTTTGAGAGTCCAACCTCTGATGACAGTTCAACACCACCAGCAGTCTCGCTCTGCCTGGCTAGGCTAATACTAGTTCTTTTGTGCAAGATTGATTGCAAGGCAGAATTGTATAAAGATGTTTCTTTGTCATATCTATTCCTAGCAAACAATCTTCAGTTCATTGTCCACAAGGTCTGCACTACTCGCCTTAGGTTCCTGCTCGGTGAAGATTGGGTTTTCAAGCATGCACAGAAGGTTAGACAATATGCTTCGAACTATGAAATAACGGGTTGGAGTAATGTCTTGTCATCTTTACCTGAAAAAACTTCCCCAGAAGTGTCACCTGAAGCGGCAAAGGAATGTGTTCGGAGGTTTAACGCAGCTTTCCAAGAAGAATATAGGAAACAGTCGTCATGGATTGTAGCAAATGGTAAATTAAGGAATGAAGTGAGGGCATCAATTGCAAGGAAACTTGTACCAGCTTATAGAGAATTTTATGACAAGTATATGGTGATGCTGAATGGCGAAAAGAATTTGGAGATGTTTGTGAGACTTTGTCCAGATGATCTAGGGAACTACCTTCAGAATTTGTTTCATGGTATTGAAATTTCAGATAGTTTCTCCTCCTCATCTTCTTCTTCATCAAGGGGATGTGTACCCAGGTGAAATGATAGAAGAAAATATGGCATACAACACTGATATAAAGTTATAATAATTGTAATTATTTCTGTTGATAATCGGATGTAGAGAACTTCTACTACTAGTACTACTACTAGTAAGTATTTCAGTATTGACAATCTCTTATCGTAAGCTTAAACATGGTATATAAGAAGAACAAAAATTCTAAATTATAACAGTGAGTGAATTTAGCTTAAAGAATTTACTGATCAAAAAGTGCTTCCCTTTGGCCTTGGAGAAGGATAGGTGTATTAGTACACAGTTTTTCTTTTCAATACGCCAACAAACTACTAATACATCACCACAAGAGTAACTTTATCAATTATGTCAATATAAATATAATTTGAAATTGTTTACGCTAATGACGCTTAATTTAACACTTCTGATTTATGGGGTTTGACTTGAATTTATAAAAAATAAATTTCACATTTACACGTGTGAAAGAGGCATGGCATGTAAAGTGACGCTGCATATCATCTTCACGGGTAAGCCAACTCATGAAAGGAAAGATAGGCCTTCTATTCTTTGATAAATAAAGGCCAACTTGAATTTGTTTGACAAAGTCCACTCTTAAGTTGACTGACCAAATACTGAAACTTTATTTTGCAGACACAAAATGTAGTTGGCCATGGGCATCAGCTTTCTGTTTCTTTCACAGGAACATTCCCAGGTACTTTCCAGTCATTTACTTTGCTTGCTTCCATATTGAAATGAACCGAGCCGTCGTTTCCTTGTCGCTTTGTTTACAGGGTCAACTTTCTTTGCTCTTCCACATCTTCGTCTTCATTCATGGGGTCGTGCTCTATTGCAAGTAACGCATGCTTATTTGATTTTGATTAATGAAAGATCAATATTGCCATTTCTGGCTTGCTTCGTGTTTTACATGTTTTATGTTTTTGTGGGTTAAGCTTAAGCATGATTATAATGGATTCTTTGTGTTTGGTTTCTCGGGATTAGACATTGATGCTGTGTTTGGTTGATGACAATATTTTTTTCTGGGTAAGAAAAGAAGCAAGAACTTTCATTTCTAGGACTCTGGATAATTCAGTCTGTTCCAAGATCCAAATTAAGCTTCTACAATGTGATTAACATCCACAGTAGAATTGCATGGCTTCATTACTTGAGAACCTTTAGAAGGTTTTACTCACTATCAAAGAATTAGGGTTAATAAAAGTGTTAGACAAAGAATTCATCCTAAATACGGTAATTTGATTATTTCTTAAATCAAATGCCCTATCTGGTCATGTCAATCATTCTCAAATTAGCTAAGTAGCTAAACACACTTAACTCTTGCAGCGACCCGTTACCCTATATGATTCCTTTCTAACTCACCAAGAATATACAAGAAATAAAATCAATTACTTCATTCTCTCTCTAATTTGTCTTTTTACAGTTCTCTTCTCTATTCTTTTCTTCTTCTTCCCTTCCTTTTCTATCTTCTTATCTCAACTCTTTTCTCAGATCTTTTTTATTGTAATCTCTGTTTCTGTATCAATAGTTGTGATTTCAGTTCACTTATAAACTCATCTGGGTCACAACATAAATTTTTAAACAAATTTAATTTTTATTTTTATTAAATAATTAGTTGAATGATTAATTATTATTTTATAAGAAGTTACTATCAAATAAAATAGTAAAATAAATTTCTCAAAACTTATAATTATATATAAAAGTAGTCGTAATAAAAAATTATTTATTAATGCCTACCTTCTATTTTATGTGACATATGTGAGGTAATTGTAATAAATGATTGTTTGTCGATTAATTCATATTTTCAATTTTGTGTAATATAATTTCAAAATAAAATTTGTTAAATTTAAATGAAGTAATTTATGATAATGTACTACAAAGTGATCTAGTTTTTATATATTTAGAATTTTGACCCATTAATGAAATTAATTTAGATATTGACTTCCTATTTAAAATTTTTATTTTTCAAAATTTTTTTAATTTTCTGTTCAGAATTTTTTTTGATATGATCGTAGCTTTTAATTTAGAATATTTCTTTTTTAGTTTTTTTAATTTCTTATTTAAAAAGTTTTTTGTATGCCATTTATTTTTCTAATTTTTTATTGAAAAATTCTTTTTATATGATAATTTTTTATAATATAATGCAAAATAATTATACGTGACTATATTATATACTATTGTTTAATAAATGATAAGTAATTGTTTAAAACTAATTTTAAGACTAAAATTTAAAATCCATTTAAAGTTCATTCCAAGCACAACAATGTAAAAAAAAAATAAAAAATTCTATTTATATAATTTTTTTTCTTTTTTTTTTCTCGCATGATTTTTTTCAAATGGATTTTATATCAATATGGTCAAATATTGCAGATTTTCCAAATTGATTTTTAGTTTGCTTAGAGAAAATGGAGAATAACGAATATGATGCTAATTTTTAGATTGCTTGGAAGAACTTGAATATTTCCTCATCTCATCTCTTATTTTATGATTCGCAAGTTATGCATGCATAATTCAGGGGTCTTATCCTACCAAGAAATTTGAAACAACTAAAAGATACTAACAAACGAGCAGCTTAGATTCAAGTAATTGAAAAACAATGAGTAATGAGTTCACTAGTTCTTCCATTGATGACCAACTCCTACTGTCACTTGTACAAGGTTAATTACAGGACAATGTTATGGCAAATGTAATTAAAAATCAAGGGGACCAGTCTTGCTGGTCCCAGAACAACTACCCGATGTGCCATATGAACTCCCATTAGAACCATCAACAGGAGCTTGATTGAGACATTCTAAAACCAAAAACCTCCGCTTTTGCAATTTTATTGAGAATGTCGTTGTCTCAAGAATCAGAAGAACCTGTTGACAAGTTGAAATTAATAAGACTCTTTAGTTGAAGCAACAATCATCAAACAAGTCTTTTGCATAATGAAGATTCTTTCAGTAAAGATGATTCGCATATTTGCTTGGTACTCTGAAATTAGTGAAAGCCCCAAACAGCAAAATACAGCATGTTCAATATCAACAAAATAACAATAACACTATAATAAAGCGGAAATAAATTGTCTCAAGGCCAACCATGGAGCTATTGGCATTAAGTCGAAAAAAATCAAACGTTGAACGTAATCTCAGTGGCTGCAAGGGTGGCAGGAGGAAGGCCCCCGTGCCTGTGCTTGCAATTCATAACCTATGTGTAAACACCAAGCATAATAAAATAAGAGAAGCAGTAGTACCTGGTAACTATGATTACAAGAAAGTGCACTAATACAGTACCTGATAATTGATTCGCATGACTTTGTGTATGTTAAGGAAGCCAACCATGTCTTGGTAACCAGTGAGGAGTTGTGCCAATTCCTAGTCATCATCTGCAAGAAACCCAGAAACATTTGGTGAGAAGAACTTTAAAGATCAACTGAAATTTAACAGAGCATCAGAACAAATGGAAATCAATAAACCTGGGATTGCTTTGACAGAAAGTAAATGTCTGCCATGTGCTGCCATCTTTTACAGAAGGATTCTGAAAGAAGAGATGGTGAAAATGTAATTACAGCAACTGCATTTGTAGATCGTACCATGTTTTTCAGAGACCTAATAAAGGAAAGCACATCCCATTCCTGCAAAATAATATTTTACAAAGCATACAATGGATGATGCCTATTGGAACATAAATCATAATACATTTGTAATAAGAAACTGGGAGGAGAAGAAGAAGACCACCAGGATTTTCAGCTATATGAGAAAACATTGTAAAGTGGCCAAAATGCAAGATTGCTTTAAGGAAACCTTTTTGGATTGCAAGACTGTATAAAAGCTTTTAACAATTTAACAGGGACGTCCTTTAAATGCAAGCAAGAGTATTACAGTGATTAAAAGAAGAAGAGAAATATGATTGCAACAGACCATGTTGGAATATTCACTCTGGGGAGCACATAATGACTGAATGGCAATGCGAACCATGGAAGAAAAGCTGCCATCATTTCTGGAGAAAATAACCAACAGATAGTAAGAATAGCATGTGAAGAGATACAGTTACAAATAAATAAATAAATAAATAAATAAATAAATAACGTAAGGCTAAACAGACAAGTCATGTAAAACACCATCTACAGAGTTCAGACAAGTCAATACCAAAAAGTAGGCCAGGAAATATGATCTAACAACAAGCTCAATGATAATCAGAAGAAAATATCTTGAGAAGTTTTATTACTCCACTTGCAGTGCTATAAGCAAGATGGAAGTCTAACAACTAACTGAAAGAAAACGCAGAATTTCAAAAAAGTTCCACGCTAATGTATATTCATTAACAGATTTTCATCTCTTTTGGCCTACCAACAGGTTTAGCCACCATCCTTTTGTTTTCGTTCTGGTTCTTCTAGAACAAACTTTCATTCCCAGAAAAAAGAAGGGGATAACAAACATCAAGGATCATATCTACTAATATATTTCAGTTTACAGTTAGTTGCAATAACTGATCTTTTGATTTCTTTCTTAAAATGTGCTTTGAACACATGCTTAAGCACATGCACAAATTAACATAGAAACATGCATAACAGTGCCTAGTAAAAATGATCAAGCAGGTAACATATCTAGCAAGCCCACTTCAGACTTAATGAACTTTTTTTGTTATAACAGGTACCATTGGCATAAGATAACTGATCAAGAAAGATGATTGTCTTGAATTGCACTAAAATGAAGAAAGCCAGTTTTGATTTGCAACATGCCCAACATAGAACTGAGATGATCATCTCAAAGAAAAAGAGAAGAAAACAGATTCAAAATGCAAAGGGACATAGATTCTTATTAGTTTCTAGGGAACCATAGTGACAAAAGCCCCCAAACCATTAAGTTGAATTACACTATTCTTGTTGGACCAGTCAACCAGCAAGGTCCAGAAAAAGTTAATTTTTTACTATCAAGGATATTTTGTTACGAAAACAAGATGAAGAAGAAGATTACACTGCCCAGAAATACAAACAAGAAAAGGAAACAGGTAAGCATGCTGAGCTCATACAGAACAAATGGATTTATATACTCAGTAAGCATGCTCGTTCTACACCACCTGACTGAAACATCACTCAATATGATGCTGACAAAAAGTTTTATTACTTAGCATCAATATTATCTAAAAATACCAAGCAGTATCAGCTTGATAAACCTGTAAAAGAAATGGCGAAGGGAGAGAAAATGGGTCTCACCTCTGTGACCATCAAAATTCTGCTGATTTTCACCGAAATACTTCTTATACTACCAAGCAATTCTCAACCCCTTCTCCTGCAACTCATCAAGATATGAGTGTTATCAAAAATGAAATCAAACAAAAAATAGAGGAACAGAAAGTATAATTAACTGGCAAAGAGGAGCACCTGTTCTGGTTATTATTATTATGGAACCTGTCATCTTTGGATGTAGCAGGACTAGGCAAAGTACCCAAAAATCCTCGTGGGTCTGTGGATGGACTAGCATAAAGTAAAGGTTGGTAGTGAACTAGACCTTGAGACAAAATTCCTCAATAAAAGCATGTGATGAGGTGCTTCTGCATCCTCCATCACCATAACTAGGCTTCCCCAAGGAAATCCAGCATCAAGTATCCCTATAACATTGGAGGACGAGAACAATAAAATACTTACCATGCAAGAAAAACACCAGAAAAGAAAAAGGGAAATAAAGATCATTGCTTTCCATCAATTCTATCTATTATACAGGTGAAATTGAGTCAAGTTACACTTAAGCTACTCAAACTAGGCCCACAAGATATTAGAATGCAACTTGATTTTTAAAATATCGAGTTGAGCTCAAACTCAAGTAGCACATGAGCCTAACAAGTTTATTCAAGCTTTCATTCAAGATTAATAATTATATTCATCAAAATTTTGATATTAACTGAATTAAGCTGATTCAAATGTCCGTTGAGTCAAGCTTGAGTATGCAAAAGTATAAACTTGATCAAGCTCGAGCCTCAAATTTTCTAACGGAGCCTAGCTCAAAAGAGAATGCAGGAGCAGAAAATTACTTACTATCAAGATCAGATATCCCAGATGAAACAAAGAATGCCCCATTGGGACCGCACTTAATTCCAGGAGTCTGAGAGGAAGATACACCTAATACATTGCGTGTGAAGCTACTTGCCTCCCGGGTCTTAGTAGCAGCCATTACTGCATCACCAGGTACAACGATAGCAGCTTCGAAACTGCAGCAACATAATCAATAGAAAATCAATAACATTTCAAGAATACCCATGTAGAAATTTCCAAAAAAAAGAATAGTAACGTCGCATAAAGGCTTTTCGAGGAGCAGCTGGTGTGCAATGTAGACTATTCAAAGACATAATTTTACCAGAGGTATAGTCAGCAAAACAGCAGGATATATAAAACTCTGCCTTTATAAGTTTTCCGTTGCTTTCTAGCTATTCAAATGGGGCTTAAAGGTTTTTCTTTTTCAACCTTCTGGCTCTCCTGCGGGTGGAACAGGTTGCGCGACGGAGGTCTGTCTTTTTTCAAAAGTCCGTTGTACAAGTCTTTCAACAAACGGTGAGCCGTTTTCGCTTTCAGAATGGAGCAAAGGCCAAGGAATTAGAAATGGCCATTTTTAGTAAATTTTTGAGATCGAGAGTTAGTCCACTTTCTACTGGCCCACAGTGTTAACAATCCAATCTTATTTTTTTTTTTTTTGGAGGCTATGTCTATAATAGTTTAGGGTTTGGATAGGTACTGATACATCTTTACTCTTTTTTTTAAAAAAAAAAGAAAGAACATTCATTAAGCAAACACGACATTAGAGTAAAATTTTTTTTGTAAGGAAAGGAGAGATTAATAAGCCACCCCTCATTACACTCTTCCTTATCATGAAGTATGAATATATAATATGCTGCTTTGTTAGCATTTTTGGAGACTAAAATACATTGATAACTGACAAAAGATAATCTATAATGAAAATCAGCAATTATGGCTTCCACATTTCGGCTGATATTCATGAACAAATTAACCATATCTCATAAAGTAGCTGAATCAAACCCAAAAATAGTAAAATTAGTTATAGCATGCACAACTATTTTAATAGCCTCTCTGGGAGCCATGGCTTCTCCCTTAATAGGTGAATTGCATAAAACTCTCCTGGTAATGCTCACCACCATACTGTTTTTGTCATTTCTACTGATAACCGCGATGGTGGCTGATGTTGCTCCCTTTCTCTATGCCACATCAGAGTTGAACTTTATCCATCCCGAAGGTGGAGGTGACTAAAGTGTAGGAACTGAAGGCCTGCAAATAGAAATAGTAGGTAAGGAGCAAAATAGACTATTACAATTGGACATCTCTGAAAA
>CATIWR010030510.1:0-11662 GCA_949677035.1 Omphalea diandra | reverse complement strand
TATATATATATATATATATATATATCAATGCATGTAATTTTAGAATGATGAACAAACATTGAATTACTGCTTACTTATAGAAAAAATGCATCGACATAAACTAATATTTCCACATACCATTCTTGTTAATTTGTTCTTCTGATATAATATCAATAACAATATTTATAATGTATGAGGAAGGTTTAATCTCGTTAAATATTGAAGATCCTTATAACAATTAAAAGAAATAAAAATATGTATTTTTCATGATATAGTTTCAAATAAAACCTCTAAGGACACCTAATCATGACCTTTTAATGAAAGGAATTATGTCCTACTACAACACTCATTTTGAATCTCACATAATCTAGCACTACCACAATATAATAAAATTATCAATATTAAATTGATTAATGAGCTTAATTTTGATATCAAACAAAATATAACACTAATAGATGACATATTAGAAGAATAAGAAATTCATATTTTACTTTTCACCTATGTTTGAATCAAACACAAATTTTGAAACTTGTTGAATTAGGTCACTAAATACCAAAGATGCTAATCTTCATTATCCAATTGATCATGCAATTGTGTTATACCAAATAGACAAAAGATTTAGTATGCAAAATAATGTTTACAAATCTAAGACAATTAATAAAATTAATTTTAAGCCACAAATATAGTATGAAATATACATCAAATTAAGCTAAATTGGTACAAATGTTTGGAAAGAACATGAAGTGAAAATAACCTGAACTTTGTTACCCACTTTCCTTTTTCCTTTATCTTTTTGTGCCTCTTTAATTACCATAAATGGATCTTCTTGTGCCTTACTCTTTTTTAGTTCAATTGTAATCAAAGATTTGCTTTTTTTATGGCATGGGATTAATGGGTTGCATTAGTGTGTGCCACAAAACTTAGACTCGATGAAATTATTTTTGTTATAACTACTATTTGTCGAGTTCTAAACATAGAGGATGGGCCCACTCCTTTTGTCTTACCCATATTTCTTTTACCATTATGTCCCAATTGAAATGGCTAAGTCTGATGGCTCACAAGAGAACCTATGTCATCATACTTAATTAGTAATTTTATTTTTCTTTACTACATTCAAAACTTGCCAACAAGGAAGCTAACTTACCAATATTATCTTTCATTTCAACAATAATATGGGCTATAACAGTTGCCCCTACATTCTTTTCCTTCAATCCTTTATCAACTATAAGATCATTAGGTAGTGAGTTATGTGTCGCAGTATCCTGGACCATAGATATTTGAACATTAATATTTTTAGGAATATGGACACAATTTGCATTTTCTTGGCCATCCTTATTAGTTACATTATATGCACTTTCAGATCACTTTGGCATTTTCATGCACTAGTCACATGCACCTTTATCAATCTATCAAAACTCATCATTTGCTCCCCAAATCCTTTTAAAGCCAACATTACTTTGTTTTTAAAAAGCATTCAACAAACTTTTCATTACATTAATTTCAAGCATGAAATCCTACAAAACATGTACAAACTTGATCAAGTAATGAATGTGAAACAAATCTAATACTAATGATGTAATTGGTGGCATGCAACTTTTACAACATAATAGTTAACTTACATAACATTTTCTCCCACTCATCTGCACATTCATTATTTGAACCTGCATATTTATAATAATTTGTTCAATCAATAAATAATATCAAGTTACGATATTATAAATTAAAAAAATAAATAATATGCAACCTTGTCACTATCAATGCCTCTTCTCATGCATAACTTGCAGAAGAACTTTTTCGATTGCATCCTTATCTTAAAATTGCGTGGATGGTAAATCATGCATAAATAAAGGCATGTTTCGCAATCCAACATAAATATGTTGCAAGTAGAAAACTTAAAATGGCAAATATATAAAGAATAAGTATCATTAACAATACAAAAAATGTGCAAAAAATCTTGTTCATATAAATAACTTATTACCTTTAGAAGAAGAATGCAACCTGTATGCATCGAGATGGTGCAAACTTTTTCATTATTTTAAAATTTTCAAATTCCATTTAAATGACCTTTCATTGCATACATAGTCCAAGTCATAGACATAACCTTAGAGACATCCTTCAAAAGCCCTAGGTAGCTAGAATGCATATAAATAATTATTGTAGGAGAAATTAGTAAAGATATTACGAAAAGTAAAAATATCCCCTTAAATTTATCCCCATCTTATCCCTATCTCTTGAGTCTTCAAATATCTTACAAAGATCTTATGTGTGAATCAAACCATCTAGAATATTATATTTGGACCGAATAGTATCATCATGAGTACCTTTATATTGTTCAACCTTTAAGCCATTCCTTCTTAAGCCTACTCAACATCTTCCAACTCTAATTTCAAGCTAGTACTATGAGCATGAAGTTCACATCTATCTACATCAAGCCTCATTATAAGATCTTGAATTAATTGTAGCTTTAATTAATGTATTGATACATGCAGTAGCCCTAAAAATCTTAAAGAATTAACTGTTGTTCTTTTATCATCATCAAAGGTTGACACAAGGAAAATTTAGAATAATAATACCCCTATAAAAGAATTTAGACCATTATTAATTTATCTCAAAGAGAAGTACAATACATGCATATGGTTGTTATTAAATATAAAAAGAATGGACTGTTGACCATTTTATGTGTTCAGTCACATTTTGCTTTACTACTTTTCCTACTGATGCAACTGGTAGTTCTATAATTGGTGCAATTTCCATCACTTTTTGCTATTTTTCCCCCTCTACCATGTACCATTGTATTACTTATAATAAGTCACTAAATAAATACTTATCTTTACATATATACATCTATCTTAATCATTAGTCACAAAATACCACATTCATTATACCTTTTTATTGATGCTTTCATCATTGAATTATCTCCCCCATCTATATGCATCACATTTTGATGCACTTCCATACTCATATGAAGGTCCACCTATATGAACTTTATCACTACCTTACAAAAAAACTAAGTAACTTTCATTATAACTCTCCAAGCATAAATCCAAATAGATAAAAAAAATAACATTTATTTTATATTACAAGCATAGAGTTACATATGGGAATAAGTATTAAAACAAAATAAAACATTTTCACAAAAGAAATAGCCCCAAGTGACACCACCTCAAAACAACCTACATGAAAATTATTTTCCTTGATCAAAACAAATTATGAAGTAAAAACAATAGCCCCTCATTCATTTAAAAATAATTTTATTATAGTAAAAATAGTAGCACCTCATTTTATCATATGGAAAGTAAAAATAGTAGCCTCTCATTCAAGCTTGAAACAACCCAAAATATAGCACAATAGGAAACCAACCAGCTCTTGGAATTATCCAAGTAGGGAAACAATTCTCATAGATAATGTATCACCTATCCCTTATTCCTATGATTCTCTATGCCAAGCATACATCAAATACAACAGTACATCACAAGCATATGCACATAACATATATTTGCATAAATATATTAACATTTGGTCATATTACATATGAAATTCAATTTATAAGTACATATGCCATAACAAGCTAGCAAAACATATCCTAAGCAAAACATGGAAATGTGAGCCAAGGAAAGAGAGTGAGAAGGGTGGCTATTGACCCGCGCTCCACATAAAACTCAAAATCTCTATTAAGGCTTCTTGTGATCCTATTTCAAGTATCTGACAATTTTGGATGTAACTTGATGAGTTGTAACTCAATAACTTAAGAATCTAACATATGGTTGATAGATATAATGTAATAAACTCATTTTATCATTCACATTCATAAATCAAACTCAATTACACATTAATTTAATTACAAGACAAGATTATACTTACCTTTTTGAAACTTTTGATCTTTATTTTAAACTTGATCTCCTTCACGTCTATCTCTACTTTGTCCTTGACCTATAATTAAGTTATATTATACAAATATATTATGTTCAAATACACTCTAATGCATATGTTCATTCTTCTTACTTCTTGTGTTCTATTTTATGTCCCTATGTTTTAGTTTCCTACTTTTTTCATTTCTTGTCTCAAATTCTTTGTTATGGTAAGTATATATACAAATGTTCTTTCATCTACCTAAGTTAATATCTCCCATTTAGTTTACCTATATACTTAAATTCACATCTTAACTTATTTATTAAATTCTTATAATTCTTCCTCCCTTTATTACAATTATTCTAAAGAATTTTTTTTAATATGAACTAGCTTCGGTAGTTTTGCCATAACTCTCATTATACTCATTCAAATGATATGATTCTTTTTTAATTATTATTTAAACTGGATATATGATATTCAAACATATCTGAAAGTCAGCTTTAAATAATCATCCCACAAACCATGGTGAAAATTTAAATTCATCTTAAAGTTTATCGTGGTGTAAATAAAGTCAACCTTGTTTTTTCTAATATAACTAATTCAATTCTTATCCAATTGAAAAACTATTTTAGGGGCACTTATTACGCATATCAAGGATATCTTTTCATGTTTTTTACTTTACCTAATTCAGATTTTATGATCCCTAAATCTAACCAATAATTTTCAGGCTACCAATAGATATCACATCCACACCAATCCCCCTAATTCTATCATAACAAATTCATCTTCTCTAAATGCAAAACCCTTCCATAGATGGCTATATAAGACCTTAATCTATAGGTTTCATGTTGTATTCTTTTTCCAATTTAATCTCTAAGTCCATGAAATCAGCAATGCAATATTCTACGTTAAAAATAAAGTATGAATGTTGTGGTTTGTTAATTTTAACTTAAACTTCAATAAGTCTACTTTCCCCTTCATTTCTCATATCTTTTATGCTAATTAGAAAAGGTGTAGATAAAGAAAATAAAATTAGAAGTTTTCACTTACCTCAACAGTCCCAAAATCTCTAGTTGATTAGATTCACGATCTCACTTTGCTATACTATTTCCTTCATCCATGCTTCCTTTTTTTTTCTCTCTCTCTCTCTAAAAACATATCTCTAACCCACACTTCGTCTCCTCCTATTCTCTCATGTTTTTAGTTGTTGGGATTAGAAGTTGAAAGAGTCTCTCTCTCTCTCTCTTCAATTGCAGAAAATGGCTCGCTTTATCATGTAAGGTGTTCTTTCCTTCTACTCCCACTTAACGCTTTTTCGTTTTTGATATTTTCTATTTAATCCTTTGCTTTTTTTTTTTTTAACATAAATCAATAAATTAAATCTTATTTACTAATTGATAATATTTTTTATTATTGATATTTTAATAGTTAAAATTTGATTTTAAAAAAAGTTCAAATTTAAAGCTTTTATTGATAATATGAGAAAGTAATTAAATTATTTTTAATAATTAGTTAACAATATCTTGAATTTAAAAATTGTTATATTGCTAGCTAATAATTATAGCTTTTTGTAATAGCAAGAAGAAACATGCTTTTAATGTACCGGAAGACTAGAGATAGTGAACTATATTTGATTGTTTGAAATAGCTCAAGATAATATATCCAATCTAACATATATATGTCAAGTTAATAATATGATTAATAATCTCGATCCCAAAAAGATTATTCTATTATGGTACTCACTACAATTGCATACCAAATAGAGATGCAGGAGATTTTTCATGGAAAGAATGTAATTATTGCCAATGGAATATATATCAAGCAAGGAAACAAATGTAGAAAGGTTGTGAGTAGCACTGAACAACATAAGCACAATAGTGGTCTTTGGTATCCAACATAGGAACTTTAGAGTGTAAGGTCTTCACCTTCACAGAACCATTAATAGAAAATGTGTTTGAAATATGAAGAAATGACCCAAAAAAAGTTTTCATACAACATGACATATAATCTAATCAACTCTGAGATTTTTTAAGAGAATGATGAAGAATATCTAGGAAAAATTAAAATAAATCATTAGTAATTAAAGGAGAAAAACGTAGGTAGATTAACAAAATATAATATTAGTACCACCCTCCCATATTCAATTAATAACTACAACTAGTATTGTAGAATCAAAAGCCTTTTACATACATTTATTGTTGTATTGTTGATTAGCAAACCAAATTTAATAACATAAATATTACTACATTGCATATTTATTATTGTTCTCAAACTAACGAACTATTCTATTTGTTAAAAGGCTTTGACAATTATGGGAGTAATGTAAGCATACTGATAGTTGTAAATGTGCTATACAGTATTGTTAACTACGCTAAACACCTTGTTACCCAAATAGGTTATGCTTTCACCATAATTTTCACTGAGATGGAGTGATGGAGATACACATTCTAAACCTTATTAACCATAAAATATCGAACATCAATTATAATGAATAATGTTCACGATTGATCTTTATCTATATAACAAAATTAATTTTATACAAGAACCAATTATTATTAAAGAACGTCCCCAGGCCTCTAATATTATCATCTCAAATATAAGCTTAGACCATATAACACTCCATTCTGTCGTACCAATATAATACTATCAAAAAATTGTGTTGCTTTGAAGTAAAATAAAAGCATTTCATGAAAATAAAAAAGTAATTCCAACTTTAATTTATATAAATGACGTCAATTTGAAACAAAAATTAAAACACAATTAACCTTTGATGAATTTGAGGGAGGATAGTGGAGATGGATGATATGGCACAGTGCAAGGGAGGACAGTGGTGGAGAGTTAATGTATCGCTAGGTTAGGAGGACAATGATATTGTGTGAAAGTCGATGATGACATTATGGGTGAAGGGGTAGGAATAAGCAGTGATGTCGAGAAACACTGATAAAGAAGAGAGGGAAACGATAACAATAAGAGAGAGATTTAATGATGGAACTATAGGTGAAGAGGCACAGGCAAGAGTTGCACTGCTGAGAATAATCAAAAGACAAGAGAGGGAAAACTATGAAGGAAAAAGAGAGATAAGTGAGAGAAATTATCTTATTTTTTAATAAAAAGCATAATTTTTTTTTATCAATTTACTAGTATAGTTGATGTCCAATTTTATTTTACATTTAGAACTCAAGTTATTATAATTTCAGGTGACTTGAAGTCACCCTAGCAAGCGCCAAATATAAGAGATGAAAAACCACCCAATCACATTATAATAAATGCTTAATACTCTAAACTGATGGCCAAACATTATTAACATGATCATTTGGATCTAAAAAACACTCTTGCTATTTGATTATAAATACATATATACACACACACTATTACGACCCAATTTAGGAGCATGGTCGATGCCTAAATTAATATTATATTAATTCAAACAAACCTAGATAAAAAAAAAATATAATACTAATGAATATGAAAATAAATCAATACTTATTAACCTAACAATATAATGTCTGAACATCTAATAATAACAACTTTGAAATGTTGAACCTCAAGGTTCCAAGTCCTATTTTGATGATTACAAATATGTCAAAGATTTAATTCTCGTCTAATTTATTTGTGTTAGAACTTAAAGGTATAACAATTTATTGGTTTATGATGGTTGGAGAAGGAAGTATGTTTGAAAGCTCAAAGTGTTAGAGACTAAAGATTAAGGCAAACTCAGTTTGATAAGACTAATGGTTGTTGTCTTCATTCAATAGGCATTATAAACCTGTCAATGGGCATTGATGATATCATAACGAGCATTGATGATATCATAGTAGGCATTAAAGAAGCACCTTAATTGAGGTATAACTTTTTGAACCTCTCAACAGGTGTTGCTCATATTCCCAATAGGCATTGGTCAATTGCTCTGACATGACATGTCTAAGCACATTGAACTTCGCAATTGGCATTAAACTTGCCCTTACAACAAGCATTGTACTTTCATAATAGGTGTTAGACATAGTGCCTCAAAGACTCTGGACCTACCAACGAGGCATACTCAATATCTTAACAAGCATTGAGTTCATTCAACGAGCATTGGAAGTTCACCAATAAGCATTGGATAAATGCTCTAGTTTGAGCTTTAAGCCTTGGACCCTTCAATGAGAAACATTTGTATCTCAACGATTGTTGAAGGTGCCACTAACATGCATTGTAAATCATTAAATAATCATTAAAGGACTTGTATAGATCTTGAAAAATAGAGCATCAAGTTCATACTTTCTAGGAATCAACAACAGACATTGACCCTCATTCAATGGGCATTGAAGGTTAATAGTAACGATCATTATTTTTATCCAACAGTCATTAAAGAAAAAGTAAATTAACCTTTTATTAAGGTCAAAGATAGAGACTTAAGTTAAGTTCTTTCTAACAGCTAGCCCCAACGATCTTTTCATTAGAGCCAACTACTGTTGAAAGTGTATTATGCTTAACAACCACCTGTTTGCATGAAATCATTGATGGTTATTGCCTTTGGCAATGGGTGTAGGCTTGTCTTAATGATCGTTGATAGCTTATTATTATAATGTGAAGTGGCATCTTTTTTCTCTCATGGCTAGTTCTTTGTTCATGGTATAAAGGGAACTGTTCTCAACATAAATACATAAAGAACTATTCTATTAAGCGAGTATTCTATTGTGAAAGTTATTCTCAATCAAAAAGGTGAACAAAGAGTCATCTAGAAATCAAAAGAAGATTGGTTATCTAAAGCTTGCAAAAGTTATCTTCAAAAAATAGAGTTTAAAGGAAAAGCTTACTAGAAATTCTCTTCACATTCTCAACCTTATCAAGCATACTTTGTGAGAAGTATTTTAGTGTTTTTATTGCTTAAGTGAAATAATCTTTTGTCCTTCCTAAATTATTGTATTTAGTTTAAGGAAACCTTAGGTTGGAAAACCTTGAATACTAGATCTTGTGAAAGGTTTAAAGTAGTACTTGAAAACTACTTTGGATTAAGGTTAGTAGTCCTTGTAATTTACTTGTAAGAGGTTGATAAAGCCTGAAAATCTATCACTTTTAATGGCTTGATAAGTGCCCAAAAACTTGTACGAAGGTTGTTGATATCACCTTGAGCTATTAAGATAGTGAAGGCTTTAGTGGAGATACTAGAGAAAAGGACATAAACTAGTTAAGTTTGTTGGACTAGGTTGATTTAACCTAAGTCATGAACCTCTTTTGATCTTGAGAATAGAGATTGATCAATTCTAATGTTTTCACTAAGTGATGTTTTGCATATTATAAGTTAGATTTTATCATTAGAAGTTGGATGAAGTTTAAATCTCCAACCTTGTAAAGTTCACTCTAGTGAGTGTATTATAAATCGCCACCGTAAATCAGTCACGAGGAAGGATGAAGCTAGGCTAGAGGAATTCGCAGACAACTTCATTGTCGTGACACACCCAAAGTTGGCAAAGCTTTAGTCACAGAAGAATTCGAGATATGTGTCATGCCTGAGTCACGATCGCGACTTTCATAATGACGAAGGAGGGAACCAAAGCCACAACCACAACCACAACTTGCCAAGTGTCCTAGGTGTCAGTTGAAGATCAAAAATCACGAGGGCAAAAGTTTGTTCGTGACCGCAACTCAAGCAGTTGAAGTTTTCTTTCAAATAGAGGAATTCACAATCTCAGTCGCGTCCAAGGTATTGATATCTCATGACCGTGACTTTTAAGAGTGGTTAGAACATGACGACTATATTTTCCTAGATGACCAATGAAAAGCTGACATGTGGACTAGTCGTTAGACACAAATAGTGTTTTCCACCAAAATTTTCAGCTCCTCTATAGGAATTGGAAATTTGCGACCACGACTTTAGCCTGACAACCATTTAATGCTAAATCTGCCTAGCACATCTTAGAGATTTATTGATAGTTTTAGTCTAACATCTCTTTGGTGGATATAAGCTATAAATACTCCACCAAACTAATGTAAATGCAAGAGAACTCATTCATACTCTTGCTAATTTACTACTCATTCTTTCAATTCTTATTTATACTTTAGTGATTATTTGGTATGAGCAATAAACACCATAGTAAAAGGTTTTAATATGATCCTTGAAAATACTTATAAGAGGTTTTAGTGTGAGCCTTGAAAACACTTGTGAGAGGTTGTTAGTGTGAGCCTTCAAAGCACTTATAAAAGGTTTTATGTGAGCCTAGAAAACATAAGTTGTAAGAGTTTAGTGTGAGCTTGGAAGCACCTTTTGAGTTGAGTGAATACTCAATTGTAGAGAATTGGGGAGTAGACATAGGGTTGGTTAATACCCGAACCATTATAAACTCTTATGTCTATTATTCTCTTCCTCTACTCAACTTCTTAAACACCTTATCCCTCATTTTAATTTTTTTTAAACTCCAATTTAACCCTCTTTTTAGTGCCCTAGGCCAACAAGTGGTATCAGAGCCAAGTCTCACAAATGAACCTTAATTAGGTGAGCAAAGATCATACAAGAGGGAATCCACTCATACTTTAAGCCCTACTTTGATGGATCTGACTATACTCATTGAAAGTATTGGATGGAGATTTATCATGATACAGATGTAGTGGATCTTTGGGATGTTATAGTCAAAGAATGGAAGCCACCCACCAAAGTAGTGGATGGAAATGAAGAACTCATTCTAAGAGAAGGATGGGTTGAAGCCCATAAAAGGTCAAATGGCAAGAACAAGAGTGTCATGACAATTCTTCTAAGCTCTCTCTCAAGGGAAGAGATTGGAAGAGGACAACATTGCCAAAAAGCTCATGCCATATGGAAGACCCTAGAAAACTATCATGAGGGCACAACACTTGTGAAATCAAGTATGTTGGAAATGTATATGATAGAATGTGAGCTCTTCATGATGAAAGACCATGAAAGAACTCTCACCTACTATGAAGTAAATTTTAAAATCCTTAAAAACTCTTCTATTAGATAAATTTGGTGCTAGAGCATACAACATTTAAAAGTCCAATCCAGAGATTAGGAATGTTCCTACAGATGTTCCCTTCCTTCCATCTCAGCCTCCAGTAGCCGGAAACCACACACAACCCCTTTTTGTAGGAATAGTTCTCACCTAAAAGTTAGTCATTTGTTATAAGAAGCTTCTAAACGTGTTTCTTATCGCAACTAATTTAGTAGGCAAACTCTTAACTCATGAGTTAGCCTTAAAAAAGGATAAGGAGATGAAGAAATTGAGGGGCCAAGGAGAAAAATCACAAAAACTTAAAAGAAAAATCTTACCACTCAAATCTTTAACCAAAGAGAAGGAAGTGGAAACTACCTCAAGTGAAGAAGAAAGTGACAAAAAAGAAGAAGAGCTAGCAATGCTCTCAAGAAGGACTAAAGAGCTCATTAGAAGTAGAAAAGAGAGAAGGAACTTCTAATCCTAGAGAGAGATCAAATGAAGTCACTTGTTATGAGTATGACAAGTAAAGCCACATTAAATGTAACATCCCTATCCACATTTATTGGCATTACCACATAAACATATTCATTGCATAAATGATATGAAATCTCATATGAACATATGTATTGGATAAATGATCATTTAGTCATGCGATTGGTAGAAGCATGATAATGACATTTGCACTATTATAATTGGGATACTTGAAAATTTATGTAATGTTTATATAGTTGCATGGTCAATTGTCTTATGTTGTGTGCATGCTATAGCATCATACATAATGGTGTTATAGAGCTTAATTAAGAGTATAAGGAGCATTTAAGGATTGAGAGATGGATAAAGGTGCTTAAGGAGTGAAGAAGAGGGACTAAAAGAGGAAAAGTGAACTTCCAACCAATAGAAATAAA
>CATIWR010030508.1:0-29306 GCA_949677035.1 Omphalea diandra | reverse complement strand
AGTAGTTTCAAGAAACTCAAACTCCTCGGGAAGTGATCCCAACAACATCAGAGCTAGATCCTCATCTTTAAATGTCTCATCTACATTTACCAGATCAGTAACCAACTGATTAAAACTGGTAACGTGATCATTCATTGTGGTACTCGGTACATAAGTGAAGCGAAACAACCTCTTCTTCATGTGAAGCTTATTTTGGCTGCTTTTCTTCAAAAATTTTTCTTCTAGTGTCTTCCATAAATTACTTGCAGAGGTTTCTTTCGAGAATGCATACCTCTGCTCTCTAGAAAGACATGATCGAATTGTACCACATGCCAATTGATTGATCGTCTTCCAATCTTTCTCCTCAACATCAACTGGTTTCTCATCTTCAATGGCAATATCTAGACCTTGCTGAAAAAAAGCGTCTAGAACCTCAGTTTGCCACATACCGAAATGGCCTGTGCCATCAAAAATTTTCACCGATAATTTTGAATTTGCCACAGCAGTTCTTGCCCATATGGGCTATGATGAAACTGTCGACGTGGTAGGTGTGGATAATTTTAAAGAGCTCTCCATTTCGATTACAAAATTCTCCAATAGCCTTCAAAGCATAATACAATTAGCCCAAGAAAATCTTTTCTGATGTGAAAGATCAGATTAAACTGCAACCACAGAGCATACTAAGAATAACCTTTGGCTTTGATACCAATTGTTGTGGAATAAAGGTAATATTTCACCCTCTAAATTCACCTAATTAATTTATAGGTGAATAGAGAGTGAAATATTGTACTGAAAAACCACACTATAGTTGATTCCCAGAAAAGATTGTAGGGGTCACAAGTGGTCCCACTTAAAACTCAATATCCTTAGACAAAATCACCCTAATAGTAATTTAACAGCACAATATATCACTACAACTATACCCTACAAAATAACTATTGAAAAATAAAGATAAAATAAGAACACTAGAATTTAACGAGGTTCGACCAATTATGTCTACGTCTTCTGACACTATCAAAATTACATTTCACTAAGAAAATGACTACAAAGTAAAATATTACAAAAGAGAAAGAAATATTGAAAATTGTCTAAGAGATGAGTAGACAATTTTGGGATAATCAAACTAAAAAAATTAAGATTTTATTTATAACAAAACAACCTCTCACCTTTTTAGTCTATTTCTGATGTGAGATAGTTTAAATGAACCATTATTCAACATCAATCGGTCCCTATGAATCCTACCATACTGACCTCCACCCCCAAGATTCAAAGCAACTCTATACTCCGACTTAACTGATGATGCCTGTAATAAATTGATATATTTCATTGATACAGGTGATGCACATTTAGGAATCAAGACAATGTTAGTGGCATTTAACGATGGAGGGAATTCACCAATAGAAAGCCAAGATTTACAAGCTGTAAAAATATCATTACCAATGGTAGTCCAAAATTGTTAATAAAATGCAGGATTGAAGCCATCTGGTCCAGGTGCCTTGTCAGGATGCATCTGGAATATTGCCTGACGAAATTCATCCATAGTAAATGGAGCAATTAATGAAGCAGTATCTTCGTCGGACACCTTATTAACATCAAACGAGAACTGGGCATCTTGAGAAACATTTGGAATCGAAAATAAATCCTAATTATAGTGCAAAGCCACTATGCATAACTCCTCCTGCATCTCCACCAAATTAGCCACATCATCTTGAAGCCTAGTTATTGTATTTGCTCTCTTCTTTGTTGAGGCTACAACATGAAAATATTTAGAATTCATATCCCCACCCTCTAACCAGAAACTCTTTGCTCCTGCTTCCAGAAATCTCCCTCTTGCATAAGTAAGTCACCAAGCTGTTTTTTATACGCCAAAAACTCTGCCACCTCTTCCGACACCGTCGATTTTTATAGGATCCTCATATGGTTTTTACACTCCATAATTTTTTGCTTTAAATCCTGATGCAGCTCGCAACTATAAACGGACAGTGCCCGTGTACAGTGTTCCACCCGAGTCAAAAAAGGATCCATTACCAAGTCTCTCCAACAGTTAGTTACCACCTCGTAAAGTCACACTTCATTGAGCCATCGATTTTCAGAATGAAACTGACCACTGTGCCGTGAGCGAGTACACTCAGATTGCCCTATCAAGCCGTTCTTCTACACTGCTTGAAGTTCCTTTACTGCAACTCCATGTAAACTGATAACAATGAAGAGGTAAATCAATCAACCTGTAATCAGAAACAACCTCCTTGAAACCCCAAAAAAGCCATAAGGGATGCTGCCCATTACATCTTTTGTTTGATTCATATAATAAGTCAGTATAGTCCCCCATACAGTACCATGGAAGACTAGATTGATTACTGAGCATCCTAAGAAGATCTCATGCAGCATGTCTTCTAGATCTCTCAGGGTACCCATAATACGCAATAAATCTCCATTTCAAACCATTACTATGAACCTCTACAACAATATGGTTTTGTGAATAGCCCAACAATGAACATAAACACGATTGCTTCCAAAAAAGCAATAACCCCCACCCCTTCCAATACGGTCTACACAAAAGCAGCCCTCATACCCGAAATCGTCGCTCTTTAATGTTATTAGAGTGAATAAGCGTCTCCATAAGAAACCCCATCGTTGGCTTGCGAGATTTAATCACCTCGCTCAATGCGAGAACTGCCCAGGGATTGCCAAGTCCCCAGCAGTTCCATCTTGTGATATTCATTGTTCTTGGTGGACCTGCTGCATAGGACCCACCGCTACAACATTCTGATTAACATCATTTTCAGAAAAGGACTGAGAAACCCCTTCCATAGCAGTATTCGTAACGTCAGCCTCCAACGTCAACTCAACGGCTCTTCTCTTCTTTCGATCCTCAGGTAACTGAAGCCCCTCCTCCTCCAAGCCTGTGCCAAACGCTCCTTCTGCTCCAACCCCATCCATAGGCCCAAGAAGAACATTAGATAGAGTAAGCATGTGAGATAAGTTTGGCCCAGTAACCTCCATAGACAAATCACGTGCAAGCTGGGAAGAAACAAATCAGGTAGTAGTTATATCCCGTGCTTGAGTAGAAACCCCATCTTCATGCAACGTGATATTCAAATTTGAAAACAAAGGATGCTTATCCAATAGCCCCTCCAAGTTCTTGCCCATATCCCTAACAACTGAATTTGTTATCACTACTGTGCTAGCTTGCATATCCACACCAGACTCTACTTCCTCCCTCAACCACCTTTCACCTCCACTATCACCTGACCCTCGCTTGACTGGAGCTCTCAACTCCGCTAATCAAGCTTGCACAATTTCTCCTTCCGACACCTCAAACCTCATGGGGCAAAAACGATCAGAGTATCCAAGCACCCCACATATGAAACAAAAAGTAGGGAACTTCTTATATTTGAATGTGACCACAGATTGAGAGCCACCTGAATAATGATACGTTTTCGCCTCTTCAATATCATAAATTGTAAGAGATACCATCATTAAATTGACAAAGTCCGAATAATTGTAGAATTTGACAGTTCTTAGGGATAGAATTCTCCCA
Organism: Omphalea diandra; assembly: GCA_949677035.1. Taxonomy (NCBI): domain Eukaryota; kingdom Viridiplantae; phylum Streptophyta; class Magnoliopsida; order Malpighiales; family Euphorbiaceae; genus Omphalea; species Omphalea diandra. Next base: position 25,786 of record CATIWR010030508.1, on the reverse strand, counting down.
AAATTCATCAATGGGTAACGTTTATCTCATTCATGCTACTACGCACTCTACTCCTTTTGTTCACTTGGATTGGATTTATTACTAACTTAATAAGCATCATCACCAAAGAAACTTTTGCTCCTTGATATGTTAAATAAGCCATGACTGGCCGAGCAAGGTAGAAACGGTAAAAAATTATTAGGCCAATACGGTTGTTTTTTTTTTTAGTTTGAAGCTCTCAAGATTTATAAATTTCATAAGTTTTAAAGTATTATGGATTACTCTCTATTAATAATTAATTATTTATCTCCCTATAAATTACTAATATATATAATTTGTAAAAAAAAATATTGCTAGTACTATATTATACATGTGTGAGGGTGTATAATTTGAGAGATTCACAAGGTTAATTGAATTTAAATATTTTTATTTTTTATCTTTTATATTTTAATATATTTACATATATAATTAAGTCGAGTCAAATTAATCAATATTTTGAGTTCAATTGAATTTATTTAAATTTAAATTTAATATTTCATAAAAATTTTAGATAATTAATTGAATCAATTCAAGTCAAGTTCTAATTTCTAAAATATGTCATCTAACTGAGTTCAAACTTAAAAAAATAAAAATTGATTGAACTCAAGATAAGCTCTAACTTCAAAATTTATAGTCAAATACAAATTAAATAGGATCAATTCGGCGCAGTTATAGCATGTTAACAAATAAGAAACTATTTGATAAAAAAAAACATATAAGCCACTAAGTCATAATATTATAATTAAAATAAGTGTGACTAATGAATCGCCAAAAAAAGTGAGGCTGTTTTTGGATTTTCTCCAGAAACCATCATCCAAATTAACAGTGTTCCAATATCAGGGTGATGTGAGTCAAGAGTGTGAAGAATAAAATTAACAACATGAGACTGTTAAAACAGCAAATGTGTTAGCTTTTTTTTTGGTTAAAGAAGTAAGTCACTAAATATATATTTGATGATAAATACAAATTTATTTTCAGACACGAGATAAAAAGCTCTAATGACTCAATATATTTCTACTTCAGATGGTGGTCATAGTTAAGTAGCGATGAATCAGTGTGGATCGAGGAGACCGTTTTTGGAGAATGGGGAAAGAGCTGCTGCAACGCGTCGAAACGCGTATAAATAAAATTCAAAAAAAGAAAGGATGGAAGATGTTCGTATCTTGATGCCAAGTGAAACTATGGAAGACTAGTCTTTTTCAATGGAATGAACTGCCATTACATGGACTTGCCCATTCACTGTAATAAAACAAACTCCAAGAGTCATGCTGTTTACTTTATGGGACCTCCCAAATTCAAATCAGTGATATATGCTACGCTAATGTTGCTGCCACTGTACCAATAAATGGGATATTGAGTTACTTTCGTCCAGAGATATTTATTATTTTCAGATATTAATTTCCAAATATTATTTAAAAAAAAAAACTTTCTTGATCAATTAGATTAATAATTTCAAATTGTTTCCAAACATAATTTAACTGTTCATTAATCACTGAAATCAAATAATTGTACCCTTGGCAATTTTATTTTAGATGTTTAGAAAAATAGTTTGAAGATTTATGCAATCCAAGTGTAATATTTTTTAGTGGGAGGATATCTATAAAATTGACAACTCACAATGCGGCATTGCCAATTTGCTTGGATATTTTATTAACACAAATACATAATTTAATCATAAAACAATGGTGTTTTGCAAGATTTTCAACACTCATAAAATTATTTAGAATGACTTTTGAAATTCATGAAGTCAATAATCTTTTATTTATGGTATGAATACATCTCAACACCGCATGATGGGTTACGTAAGAATAATTAGAATATGGTAGAATAATCACATAAAATTAGATGATTGCAATATTATTTTGATTTTTTTTCCAAAATAAAGGAAAAGAAAAGGAAAGATTAAACCAGGATGTTGCCGTAAACTCAAGTGACTGTCCCACTTTAACCCAAGAGTCACTTTTTTATCAAATTTTAGCATTTCCCTTTTACTTGTCCTTTTCTCGTCAGACTTCCCTTTTGGGGGGGGGGGGGACACAATGACACGATACTTGCCATGCAAGAGTGCAGGAAATCCTTAAAAGGGCATTTTAGTCTTTCTATCCATCCGTCGCTCAAATGTACAATCCTAAGCGCAGAGTCGCAATTGTAAAAGTACATGCATCCCCAAGCGTGGAGCCAAAACAGCTGTAAGGTCAGGCCCGTAAATCAGGGCAAGATCGAGGCCAATTAGGATTATTTTAATTATAATATATGTACCGAAGATCCAACTTTGCCATCCAGAAATCCCCCAATTTCCCAGCGACGACTGTTCGAAGAAAATTTAGGAAACAAAAGCCAGAAGGAATCTAGAGAGAGAAACTAGGCCACCGAAGAAGAAGAAAATTTCTGTGGGTTTTTGTGTCTGTGGTCTGCATAGGCATTAATGGCGGAGGGTAAAAAGGAGAAGAAATCATCTTCAAGCGAAGAGAGCGTGAAGCTATTTGTAGGTCAAGTGCCAAAGCACATGACCGAAGCTGAGCTTCTCGCTATGTTCAAAGAGTTCGCGTTGGTCGACGAGGTCAACATCATCAAAGACAAGACCACGCGCGCCTCTAGAGGTTGTGCGCCATTCTCCAAATCTCACATTATTTCTCTCTCACTTTCTCGTTTTCTTGATTCGCGTGATTTTTTACATTTTAGTTCAAGATTTGTGGTGTTTTGAAACCTAATTTAGTGGTTCTTTGCAGGTTGTTGTTTTGTTATATGTCCGTCGCGGCAGGAAGCGGATAAGGCCGTCAATGCCTGCCATAACAAGAAAACGTTGCCTGGGGTTAGTGCTGATTTCAACTTTGTTAATTATTTTTTTCTCGTTTTGTTTTTGATGTTCTTGCACATTTTGGAGAAATTATGGTAGTGTTAATTACTGATCTCTGCTGTCTTATTTAGGACTGGTAATTTTATTATGGTATCTGGAACTGTCTGTTTATGGCAATTGCCTGCTTGAAAAAGATTGAATTGTCTCTGCATTGTTTGGTATGTGGCAATACTTTATTTAATGCTGGAAATTTTAAGTTACTTAGCAATTACGAAGTCAGTAATGAAATGGGAGCAGTATCTAGTCTGTGAATATGAAGCTTGTTTAGTGCATTTTTGGTAATGAACTTATGAAGTTTCTTGGTTAGTAGCTCTCACACCTATTTAGATAAAACTTGTGAATGTTGGATGTGTAAAGCTCTGCGATTTATTGCTGTGACATTTAGGTGCCCACTTCCCATTCATGAGGTAGCCAAGTTGTTTTTGCCAATTGTATAGCGAAAGATGGTGTTGAAGGGTCAACAAGTTTAGGGTTTTTATTTGCAAAGATCACCTTTGCAGCTATCTCCTGTTGCATAAAGAGGGAGCACGATACCTTAATTAATCATCACCTAAGGTGTCCCAGTGAATTAGAAATCCCACCCTCCATTGAGCCATCCTTACCATATAACCAATTATCCTTAAGGATTTAGTTCTGAATGCAAATCATTTTTTCTATATCGCTTAGAGGAAATTTAAATAAACTTAATTTGGTAATCAAATAATTGCTATAGGTTGCTACAGATCAGTGCTGACTTGTGTTTCTTGCTTTTAGTACTCTGATGCATCCAATTTGTTGTCTTTCTAATTGAAATGCGCCCTATTCTTTCTGTTCAATTCAGGCATCTAGTCCGTTGCAAGTGAAGTATGCAGACGGCGAGTTGGAAAGGCTAGGTGTAATATAATTCCAATGACTGTTTTTGTAGCTGTCTTTAGAATATTACTGCAAATTTTCTCATTCAGATCTGATTCTGCGTTTGCATTGATTTTTTTGATCAATCTGGTATCTTGTGTTATGCTTATGCAATTTTTTGAATGAGTTTGTGCTATCCTTGCAATCCAGAACACAAGCTCTTTGTTGGTATGCTTCCAAAAAATGTTTCTGAAGCTGAAGTGTCTGAATTATTCTCTAAGTATGGAACTATAAAGGACTTACAAATTCTAAGAGGTTCTCAGCAAACAAGCAAAGGTACTTATTTAACAATCCAGATTTCCTTTTAAGTTATTGTTTTCAAACTACTAATATCTAAGGTTCTACTGCATCTCAACTAACTACTTGGTAGGCTGTGCTTTTTTGAAGTATGAGACTAAAGAACAAGCCCTTACTGCCTTGGAGGCTGTCAATGGAAAGCATAAAATGGAGGTTTGTCTTTTGTTATGTGTTGTTCAGGAGATTTGTTCTTGGAACATTTGCTTTGTATCTATGGTTGTTGCATTATATGTATGTGTATGATCAATTGATAGTTTGCTCTGTTTATCTCAGTGATTCACTTTATGCAAAATCATTTAGCTGTAATAGGGAAAAAGCTTTAATACTATTACACACTTTAAATCTGTATAACAATGAGTTTTATGGGCCTGCTGGACCCAAATGAATTCAACCTTGAGTTGTTACTTTTTCGTGTGGGAGACATGTCAGTGATAGAGTGGGTGATATCCAATTTTTCATTTAGTGTCTATGCTAACATTTTCATAAATGCAAACAAACTTGTGGTAGAAGTATAAACACTTAGTAGTAACTTTATGATTTCTTTAGCTTCCTGTGGATGCAAACAATCACAATTTATATTTCATGAACAGTGTGCAAGATGTATGTGCATCAGTCCTTGCAGTTCTGTTGATGGACCAGACTATGCAGTAAATAGTGTGTTCACAATTAAAGACTTCTCTTATCCAAGGATCATTATCGCTTTGTTCGTTTTTATAACAAGAAGATTGGCATTAGTATGTATGGATGATTTTTTTTTTTTTTTACGTGCCTAATTATTATCTTTGATTTTACTAGGGTTCAAGTGTTCCTTTGGTTGTCAAATGGGCAGATACAGAAAAGGAAAGGCAGGCTCGAAGGGCTCAGAAAGCACAATCTCAGGCATCTAATCTGACAAATTCTGATTCACAACACCCTTCTTTGTTTGGATGCTTGCCAATGGGTTATGTTCCCTCTTATAATGGATATGGATACCAGGTCAGTTTGTTACTATCAATTTGTTGGAAAATACTTCAACTTGTGCAATGCTAAGCAACTGATATGGACTTATCAGTATCTCTTTTACCATTATTCCAACTTTGCCTGTTCCCTTTCTAGTCAAACTTTCTTTTTTTTATTTATTTTTTTTAATATAAGACTGGCGTTCAGTTGTGGTGTATTCCTTGCAGACTCCTGGAACCTATGGACTTGTGCCATACCGCTTGCCACCTTTGCAGAATCAACCTTTTCATGGTATGATTCCCCCAGTAAATCAAGGAAATGCATTGCGTGGTGGAATCAGATCTGATCTTGCTCCTGGTATGGGCCCTAGAAATTATGCAATGCCTCCTGCAAGTTACGTGGGATCTGCTTATCCTGCAGTGCCAGCTGTTCAATATCCCATGGCATATGCTGGAGGAATGATGAGTCCCCAACCTTTGAGTGGTTCACCCAGTTCAGTAGCACCTACAGTTGCAAGCAGTAATTCTGCAACATCTTCAGGTGTCAGTTCAAGTACTGGAGGTCAATTAGAAGGTTTGCATAGTATCATTGTTCTGTATGTTTTCATTTTGTTTGGTAGTCTTGGTGGGGGTGTTATGCTAACTTCTTTTTACTTTGACTTAGGTCCACCTGGGGCTAATCTATTCATATATCACTTGCCTCAGGAATTTGGTGACCAAGAGCTTGCCAATGCATTTCAGCCGTTTGGTAAAGTCCTAAGTGCTAAGGTCTTTGTTGATAAAGCAACTGGTGTTAGCAAATGTTTTGGTATGAACATCTTCTGGGTTAGTTTTAAATCTAATATGTAGCGTGTGGAGTATATATCTCTAAGAGGCATTTATTTTCAGGATTTGTTAGTTATGACTCACCAACAGCAGCACAAGCAGCTATTAATGTAATGAACGGATCCCAATTAGGTGGTAAGAAATTGAAAGTTCAGCTTAAGAGAGACAATAAACAGAGTAAACCTTATTGATCAAAGGTGAGTCATGGAAGCAAGCAGAATTGAGCAAGCGGAATTCTATGTGATATGTGGTCGCATGCAACCAGGATATATAGGAGTGACTGCGGTATCAGCATTATGGATCGATTGATAATCTGTGGTTATGTGCATTATTTGATCCGTGTAATTACTTCATGGGATTGAAATTCCCAAAACTTGTAATTCATGGTGCATTCTGCACCCATACCATTTGTAATTTATGTACCATGGAAGTTCTTTTGGAGATCAATTATCAATTTATTGATTTTTCCCTCAAGTACCTCTTTTTCATATGATGGTGGAAACATTCATGACTTGTGTTTCTTTCTTTCTTTCTTTTTAAAGTTCTGCAGCTTGGAGACCTCCTCTTTGTTTTTTTTTTTCACTAAATATTTGTATCTTCTGTCATAAATTAAATTAATTATGAGGAGAAAATACATGCAGTGTTGGGGATATTTTGGTAGGGTAATACATGTTATTCCTGTGTGAAGCCCTTGTGCATTGTGATAGTTCTTACTTCTTTTCTTTGATGCATCACCCTTTCAAAAACTGTTTGACATAGCAATGACATTTTAGATCTTAGCAGTTATCATAAGCACTCTGCCTTTCTCTGACATGTCCCTAAGTGTTGCATCAAATCTAAGCTATATTGAGGGCCTGCTCATTTTGTTGTGCTGAAGACGTGTGCCAATGTACAGTAAATATTTTGGTGCTGTACTAGCGATCTGGATGTTGATGTTCTATCATTTTTCAGCATTGGCTGCTTATCATTCGCATATGTTTATTTTGCCATTTGGATAATGTGCTCAAATTTGGGAATTCATCGAGTATATAGTTGTTTGCCCTTGTGGAGTTTAATATTCATGAATCTCACTGGATGACAAGGATTTAAGGAAGCTATATTTATAGTAACATTTTTTCATTGATTTCTGTCAGTTATTCATTCTAAAGTGTGGAGATGTACATATGATTTTGAGGCTGTTGATTGCATTTAAATTTTTGCTCTTGATGTATATTTATCTAAATGAATATTTCTTTTGCTACAGCAAACAAACTTTAAGAAGAGCAGAAAGATTCCACAGATCAAGTTCCAATTGTTCCTTCCTAGACAAGGGTACCCAACTATGAAGAGTGAGATAAAAATGGGGAAAACATTGTTAGCTGAATGAACTTTGGATCTAAAAGGTATCCAGCCATTGCCTTTAGTTGTGCGCTTTGATAAACCTAATTTTCCTGCAGAGGAACAGTTCTTTTTAACCTATCTCATATATTTTAGAATAAATCTTTAATAGATTGCATTCAGATCTTTCCTGTCTTACTGATAACACCTTACCGAATATGTGTCATCATTAGGAACTCACCTCAGCTGCCTCTCATGTTGTTGTCATTTATAGCACTCATAGGTATTAATACTAGTACTAAGGTGCATTGCACAAAAAATACCAGGAAAGATAACTGTGCGAGTCTTATGGTGCCAAACAGATCCTTAGTTTTTTGTTAATTCCTGTGTATCAAAGATTTTCAAATTGGGAAATATGATGTCAAGTTGGTGTTTGTTTTATATAATTAACACCTAAATCCTGTTGGCATTTATTATTGGAGATCATTTTCATTAATATCGGCAAATGTTAGTATGACGGTGTTCTCCCAGTTATCTTTCTACACAACTTCTCCAGTTCAATAACATTTTTCATGCTCATCTGTGTTCCTCTATGATCACATTATTATTTTTGTTTGACGTTCTTTTTGTTAAACTCCAAAACATAGGATTGTGGTCATACTTTCATTATGACTTGTTAGGTTAATTTTAACTTGAATGGTCTTCCAACACCTGAGTCAATACCTACAAAAATTGCATAAAAACTGAAACTTCATAAACATGTGGACAAATACTGAAACTTTATGTTCACAACCACAGGCTATTGGTGGCTTGATATGCATGCAGAATGAATCGAAAACATTCTCAAGTCCATTTAAAAAAAACATCTTTTTAATGGTTGATACCTTTGATGCTTACATGATATGGTTGCCCTCCCGTTTGGTATGTTCCCTCTCATTGTAGACTTTGATCCTTGTTCCCTTCATATTTTCGGTAACTAATCCCATTGCTGTAAGTTGTACGACAGACAAAGATGAGGATTACAGAACTTGGACTAGCTATAGAGATAAATGAGGATTGCCCGTTGCCCAGAGTTGGGAGCAGTTTGGGTGTATTCTTTGGGTTGTAACTCTTGCCTTCCCAATGTATAGTCGATTGTCAAGGCTGCAGAGGCGTGAACAAAATGGTAGAAAAATAAGTTTCAACAGTCCACTGAGCATGTATATCAGTTTCATTTCTCTATCATTTTGCAGTTTATCAAATGAAGCTCCTCTGATGCAAATAGATGTCTTAAGGAGCTTGAGAAAGGGTCATGAATGCTGAGTTTAAAAATAAGTGAACTTTTTCTTTTTTAGTTCTAAAATGATTGTTCACAGAGTTGGTCTGAAGGCATCACTAACGAGTTATAAACCTTAACAAAGTTATAAAATCATTATTTCTGTGCTTGGTGGCATTCTTTTCCTTGACTTAATTTTCCTTGCACTTTCTAGGCATGCTAGTCTTTTTGCGTTCTACTTAGATTTTGGTCTCTGTCTAATCGATATCTTAGTAGTAATTAAGATTTCTATAAGGACTTAGATTCAATGTTGGCGATGGAATTAGGAGGGGTTATGGAACGGGGGAGAGCTACTCCCTTTGTGCATCTTATCCGTGATGAATCAAAAAATTATTTGTCGTCAGTGTTGAACAAGGAAAAACTGCCATTACAGTATTGTATCCTAGGTAGCGATTTTAGCCTGGTTGGTTTAGAGGAATTTGTTGGTGATGATATTATGGGCTAGTCTAGCGCTGCCCTTATGCTCTTATCCAATTTAGATAATGTTTAATGAGCTTTATACACGTTTAATTGAGGTTGCGGTTCCAGTTTTATTGTCGCTTGGGGTCTAGAAGGTGGCTATAATGATTTCAGCTGGTTGCATGAGTTTGGATTCCTAAGATTGTCTATGGATTGTAATTACTTGCGGGAAGGATGCTGATGGTATGGCAGATACGGTAGGCACCTGACAGTAATTGATGACCTGAAAGCAGTAGTCAATAGAGTGCTGCTGTGGTAAAACCACTGCAAAACGACTCTAGTAATTTATTAATATTTCATTAAAAATGAGTCCACGTCGCCCACTCGACAATTTAATCATTTAGCTTTTCTGGAAGGCATAATATCGTAGTCTAACAAGAATATCAGAAGGAAGAGGAAACGTAGTTGTGAAGTTTCAATAGGTGGGACTCTGGTCTCGTAAACTATGGTAAGCGTCCAGCCATTCATTGACGATTACGGATGATAATGGTGGGGAGAATATATATATATATATATATATATATTTCGTGTTTAGAGGTGGTGTAGCGAGTATAAATAACCTCTGCTCCATCCCGCAGAGATTGTAATTAAATTGTATAAAAAATAATTTTTTTAAAAAAAAAAGGCGGAGCGTAATCCTTGCGGGGATGGAGATTTAGCTTATCTTTAGAATAGGGGAAAAATTATGAAAAGGAAAAAGAAAGAAATGAAAATATGGGAGAGAATGAATCTTTCTCTTGTTTGGAAACTCTATGGAAAAGATGGGGAAAAACTTATAAATAGTAAAATATTCTCTAGAGCTCACTAAAATTAATCCCCTTACTTTTGGAGAGAAAAGAAGGAGAAAATTATATAACGAAAAAATGAAGGATAAAATAATAATTTAATAATTGAAATTATAAAAAATTTATTTTCTATAATTCCTCATTTTCTATTGTTTTCTCTCACTTTTTTACTTTCCTTTCTTTTCTCCACCTCAGTTTTTTCTCGCAAACATAAAGTTACTACCAATTAACGACGTCCAATCAGGACCATTGGCAGTTTCTTATTGCGGGCATTGCTCTTACGAGGATAATAACAGCAGTCCAATTTGAACTAAACACGTCGTTGATCATAATTGACATGTTCGTAATTGGAGGTTTAGATCCAGTGGAATACATCTGCCTATAGGATGCAAATAACTAAACGTGCACAATACATAATAATAAAGGAATTGTGTCAATTTTATAGGCTTAGCACAGATTTTCCATTGGCTGGCAATGGCTCTAAAACTTGCTATAAGTTCTGTTCGGAAGGCAAGCCTGCAAAATCATGAATTAAAATTCTATGAATTCTTCAAATGAAATGTATTCCACTGTCTAATCTTAAATTTCTTTGATTTGTCTTATTGGAAAATTTTATCTACAGGCAGCAGCAACTACTTCTTTCTTTCTTTTTTTAAATGTTTGGAAATATCTTTTCCTCTAGAAGAATTCAAGTTGGCTGATTATCATAGGGGCAACATGTTAGGCATTGCTAGTTTTAGACTGAAATAAATAAGTTGGTCCCGTTACTAATTTAACATATTTGCTTACCTTTCTCTTTTTTTTTTTTTAAGTCAAGAAGCGAGTTGAAGACTTTTGTCCTTTTCTATTAAGGAGGGGGCAGCTGTTAACCAATATTTTTAAAATCATTGAGACTGAATTGATCGATATATTAATTTTCAATTTAATTAATTCAATTATTCGATCTATTTAATTACTTAAATTTTAAAAAATATAATAAAAAATATTTAAATTTTAAATAAAATAATATAATTTTTAAATTTTTTATAAATATAATTTTAAATTAAATTGATTTAATGTGATTTTTAATTGATTGATTTTTCACTATTCATTAAAATAAATCACTAATTAATTTTTTATTTCACTGATACAGTCAACCAACCCCGACCCCATTTTAAAAACACTGCTCCTAAGGACCACCCTCCGGGATACCAAGTCAAATAAAATAGTATCCGCACATCTAAGAGTAAATGATGGTGTGTGAGCTACAAAATAAATAATGAATAGAACAAAATGAAAGTACAATATAGGAAATGAAAGAACTATATTTTTTATTGTCATTGGAACAAATACTAAAATCTCATTTGGAAACTTACCCTTTATTTGGATTAAGGTTAAATAAAGGAGGAAGAAAAATAAGGTTTAATTATAATTTTTTATTATTTGAGAATGGAAGGAAAATAGGAGATGAATGAAAATAAGTTTTATTTTTCTTTTTTTATTTTTCCTCCAAAATGGAGAGAAAATATGATGATTAAAAAAAATTATGATGAATTTATATTTTTGTCTAAATAAATTTATTTTTCTTCCTTTTTCTAAACATGAAGAGGAAATAAATGAAGAAAAATAAAATTTATTTTCTCTCTTTTTATTTTTTATCCAAACATGAGAAGAAAAAATAAATTTTATTTTCTCTCTTTATTTCTTTTATCCCTAAATAATTTTCCAAACATAGATTTTTAAAAATTAAATAAAAATAAATTATATTTTAATGATTCTCTTTAGTTTTAAAATAAATAAATTTTATAATAATTTTTTTCTTTCACTTAGTTTATTTTAAAGGAAAGCACAATAATTATAATAGCCAAAATTGTTAGCTTTAAAAAGAGAAACTGTTATGCAGTTTTTTTTCTTAAAAAAAAAAAAGAGAAATATTTATAGGAGTATTTAATTGTTTAACTACCACATTTCTCAATTAAAATCATATTTTATGAATATGAATTTTTTAAAAAATAATTCTAGAAATATAACACTATAATATTTGACTATCAAAAAGCTTTTCTTTAACTTTATATTTTCATAAAACAGCAGAAAATAAATTAGTTTAATTTAATACGCTTATTTTGATATATTTTATTTAATTATTTTTAATGAATATATTATAAATATTTTATAATAAAATAAATCATTATAATCAAATTAATATAAAATAAAATTATTTAAAAATATAACGTATTAATTATTTGGAATATACAATTTGTAATAAAAGATTGAAAAAGAACCAAATATACCAGTAAAATTTTATTTTTCTTATTTTTAATTATAATTAGCTAGTCTATACTATTTCCTATGATACGTTTTAAAATACAATTATGTATTTTCTAATTTAAGTAAATAATTATACAATGATATTATCTTTGAATAAATACAAAATTAAATTGAGAATATTATTATTTATTTATTTATATAATGAAAGAAACATAATTTTTATGTAAGAAAGTATTTTTTTCAAACTAGGAAAAAATAGTGATAAATTCACTATTACAGAAATTAAAACTTATAAAATAATTATATTTTTATCATATATATAATTATATATATAAATTGTATGTTAAAATCATAATTAAAAATTTAATATTACGGGATTAGTTGTAAAATTATGGATTCAACAAACAAAGGCACTCATAATTGTAAAATTTTGGAAAGTTGTTAACTTGTTGGAGGGAATTCACTCTAAAACCAGCAAATGGCATTTTCCAAGATAAGAAACGCACGTCAGAATCATACAAGTAGACAGTCGACGCATGGGCTTTACTCTTTCAAAACGTATTGTATTTTGAGCTTCTAGAGAGCTCTATTTGATTTTTTTCCTGTTCCCTTCCCCCACCATCTTTTCCTTCTAGAAGATGAGGCCCGTGGCAATGATGGTTGTCATTTCCATCTCTTTCGCTATTCCGTCAATTTAGTCAATAATATATTATTCAGTTTCAAGAAGATAAATTAATCCGTAACAGTTCACAAACTTTTCTTTTTATATAAAGAGAATTAAGCACGTTAATGTTAGAAAAATCTTCCAGACCCCCCATCATGGAAAATTTCTGGTCTTTCTATTGCAAATCCAAAGACTCGGACCCAACAAAGAAAGATTTGGATTTGCGTTCTTGCTTCCTAGTAGAAGCCTCCGGTGATTCTGAGGTTGATTCTGATCCCAACATAGCCAGTGAAGATCTTGCAGATGATGATGCACAATCATGCAGCTGTGATGTATCAGATTATTATTCTTGTGTTAGTGATCCAAATGGCTATGAAGTTGAAGATAAAGTTTCTGTTCATGCTGTTCCTGATGATGATAATAATAGAGAAGAGAAGGAGCAGAAGGTTCTTGGTTACCAAACATGGGGTGATGAGCATCTTGGGTTATCATCAGTGAACCAGAAATCATGTGTTTCTGTTGAGTCAACCAATGAGCCAATGAATGAGATGGAGAAGAGCAGGCTCTTTTGGGAAACTTGCTTGGCATCCTGAATTAAGTCTTGGATCCTAACTTTTTCTTTTTTTCTCTCTTAGTCATGGCTTGGAAACCTTTCCACTTTGCACTTGCTATTTCCTTTTTCTATCTGGGTTCTTTTACTCTAATTTATTTTTTTTTAATCATGCCTAGCATTATTTTTTCAGAGCTTCTTCCCCTTGTTTGAGAAAGAGAGGAAGAGATGAAACATATATCGTTCAAATCCTTTATGGGAGAAAAAAAACAAATGTACAGATGAAATGCTCTTTTTCCCTTTTTTGTAATAATAATTTGTCGAAGTATCATCTCCTTACAGTTGGTTCCGTTCCATTTTTCTATAGTTGTGTTCATAGTATTTGCTGCGGTGTGTTGTTTGAGATACTTATTTTTTATTATGGTGTAGGAATGCAATGGAAATCTGCCTAAATGTTACTGATTTAGAGTTTCTGGAAGTTAGATTAAGAGGAACCAATTATTTATTTGTCACAGGTTGTCAATTCTCATATGTTTCATGCAAAAACTTTTTTGAAAATAAAATTGGAGGAGGAAAGAAGGGGTGAAGGTGCAACTTTTGTTCTCAAAAAGCGACAGCAGCCACTAAAGCATCCAAAAGGTAATAATATATAAGACCTTTGATCTAATCAGCTTAGATACTTTCAATCAGCGCATTAAAATGTGGAGAATCCTTGGTTGATCTTATTTTTCTTGTCCTTATTAGCACGGATGAATATAAGACAATCTGGATAAGAGATCTTGATGGATTTGATCGTACTGTCACAAGAGTAATAAAATGTATAAAAAAAAGAAATCACATGCCAGCATGTTCTCACAATTTGCACAAGAAAATGTTAAACCGTCAGATCCCATTTATTTTTGTGCACATAATTGCATAGGTAAGTTGGTACAGTCAGAACTGCAATCCTATTAGCCTTTTTGTGTTTGATTGATTTTCTAATGAATAACCAAAACAGTTGATTCCATAGGAAATTCCCATGCTCAGCTAATTATATAACGCTATCATAAATTGAACATTGACTATAATGCTTTTGCAAATCAAACATTCGTAACATTCATGACTTCCAGTTCCAACTGATGAAATTGTGAGAAACCAGCACCACAGATTTCTGCATGTCAGACTTGCATCATTCATGTCTAAGAATTTCAAGACTAGAGCATAGCTACTTGTACAATTTCATTAAAAATGAAACAAGCTCCACAACAAAGACAAGTAACATGCATGACTTCCTAAATAAAGATGAAGTTATGCAGGAATTCCGAATCAAAGACTTCTGCATATCCGTTTGCTACAGACATGGAATTAAGACTAGAGCACATGAATCATTCCGGTCTAAGACTATCAAGGTTAGAAACGTCCACACCTACTGAAAAGGAGAGTAAGATTTCAGCTCCATGCTGAAACTCACAAACAAGCACAAGTTCAGCCCAAAGCTGAACCAGCACAAGTTCAGCCCAAAGCTGAACCATGACATGACTCTCTATCAACTAACAACAACAGAATACTACAAAGCCAGTCCAAGCCCACGCAGTTAATGCGGTGTTAATGTACAGAAGTAACCGTGACAGTAGACAGCAAACTAAGTATTTTCCTAACCACTTCAAGAATAAAACTGAGTCAAACAGTTTCAATAGATGATTTCATAGGCAAGGTGGACTCGGCTAATTTGTCAGCCATCTCAATATCATCAGAGTTTGCACATCCCATTGACGGACTTCTTCTGTCAATTTCTTGTCCCGCGGCTGTCATACAAGCCCTGGAGTCTTCTCCATCGCTTGTAGCTGAACTTGAATTTTCATTTTTGCTATCAGTAAATGAAATGCCAGATTCCATTTTAAATCCTGAGCATGTTGTGGGACTTGAAAATTCTATGGGTAAATCACCTAGTGGTTGGTGAAAGAAAATATTGCTGTCTCTTTTTCTCGCATCCAATTGCCTCAAGAAGCATTCTTCTATCTCCCTCAGTGACCCAACATCATCATCATCTTCTTCTTCACTGCGAGGGCTGTAATGGGCGTGGTCATCATCATAATCCGATGGTTCCTGTCTCAGCTCACAGCTGGTATCCATCTCATGCTGACTGTCAAAATCCTCATCAATTTGTTCACCGGATGAATGAGATGACATGGGTGAATATCCTCCAGTTGCAGTTTCTTCCCGTTCTCTCAATACTTTTGTGATTAGAGTCTTGAGCAAGTTCATAACTTGTACAGCGTGCATCAGCGCCGTCAATGGATCAGACATCTGATCAAACAGGGAAAAACATCAATACTATTGAAATAAAAAGTTACTGCGATTTTCTTGATTTCAAAATCAAAAGTAGCTTCGTTTTATAATTTTCCTTTAGCAAGAGAGAAACTCACTGACATTTGTTAACCAAATAATACACGCTTACCTGAGTCATATTTGGAGCAAAGACCATAGCAATGTTTCTAGCATTCATTTTATTGAAATCTTCTTCCTGAACAACATCAGCCATCAGGTCAATCGCCCAATTGAGCAATGCAGATTCTGTGGGCTTTAGCTGCTTTACAAGGTCAACACATTCCTCTTCCGTGTTGCATTGGAGAACTTGTTCAGGGGATAGCCCATCCAGCACTCCTGAAGGAAGCTCTCTAAGCCAGGCTTTTATAAGGCCTGCCAAACAGTGTACATCAATATCATCAGGCACAATTCCCCTGTTCAGCTGGTCCCTCACATGCTCCTCTTGGCCATTCTCCGGGTTTATGCGAAAAATCCCTTCTGCCTAGAAACCGCCCCATCAAATGAAACTGTAAAAAGCTAATTCAAGATAACATAACAGTAAAAATCTCAGTATAACCTTGAACAACTGATACCTTTAGACCTTCCTGTGAGTATAGTCTTTCCTGCATTAGCAAGAGAATTGTTGGGACACTATTCCCTTTTGAATCATAAGAACATTGCATTGATTCTGCTGAGACGCCAAACACACTAGCACTGCAAAATTTTATGCACGCAAGTTAAAACCCAGGAGCAGAAGAACACAAAAATGAACTGCGAGAAATTAAAATTTTCCAGTCCAGTGGACAAGTGAAATTAAATAAAGCAAGAGATCCACGAACAAACAAGAAATAGTAGAGTAGAGTGCAAAAGATAAAATCATTTAAAAAAAAAAAATCTGGGATATAATACTAAAGAAACATCGTAAAATCATAAATAGAAACATCCTAAACCAAGCTCCATCTTATAAATGACCATGTAGAAGTCATAAAGGACTTTCTAACCAACAGGAATCCTGTAATGTTATCATTGGGCTAAATCCAATTATTTCTGCTGCTATAATGGGGGAAAAAGAAGAGGATAAGAAAATAAACAGAAATTATAGACTTAAAGTTATCAAAACAAGGGTCTCTTTATGAGGGGAAAAAATATTTATTACACTATCGAAAACCAAATTCTGTCATTTGGATATGCTTTAGATGAGTGTCAAATAAAGTCAATTTCAGTTCATAAAGTTAGAATATTTTGTAACTGGGGTTTGAGTCTATTCCTTCACTGGCCAGAAGAAGGTTGACCATCGGTAACACAACCACAATACCTTACACCTGAGCTGAAAGATAGAAACATTAGTCCAAATGCAGCTAGAAAACCCTGCTCATTTCCACATCTCTCTCAGCCATGCTCTCTTTCAGATCTACTCTCCCCAAAATCAAGCATATTCAAACAATCCTAAGTAAACCTCAGTTCAAATCTCCTGTTTTTAATATTACCGAACCCCAAACTTGAAAAAATAAAATAAAATCAAAGGAGAAGAAAATGAAAGGCAAAATGGGTACCTAGCACTTGGGACACGACAAGGGATCTCCACTTCGAACTCGACAGGCAAACCTAGAAAACCATGGAACCGATCAAAAGTGACATGGGTAATGTGCTGAACATTTGTGGGCCAGCCGATCTCCATATGATGATGATGGACAGTAGGAATCATGTCTTCTCTGTCTTCAAAACGGCAAGACACCAAAGATTTCCTTATAGCTGCTAAAAGTATAGCAACCATTGAATTTGAGAACTGGTTTTGGTCTTCTTCGCACACTTTTGTTCCCTTTGCGATTCCCCTAATGCCACCGCAGCCACCGCTCTTGGTCACCATTACAGGGCCTGACATAATGTGGGTGTGCAGTTGTTGTTTTGTTGCATTGAAATGAAGAGAAGAGGAGAAGACAAGAGTTTGAAGGCTTTTTGAAGTTGGCGTTCAAACGGCCATTCGTTTCAAAATTCTAAATGACTCTTCACTTTATCCGTGTTTTTGGACATTTTTGGCCTTGCAGTTGGTGGGTTTTTATCTTTGGTGACCATTATTGTTGCACGACTGCTTTCTTTAAATTTGCTCATGCATACTAACATTCACGCATCCAACTTTTTAGTTAAAACTACTAGATGACAACCGTTACCATCAATGTTTAGGTACATTTACTTATTTTTCCAACAGAAGGTACATATACTTATTAACGTTAAGTATTTGTTAGTAAAAATTTCAACTTAAGAGTCTCAAGTCATTGACTTTTTAAACAAAATTAGATATTTTGTTCATAAGATAAATAGTATAAAATAAATGTGTAAAACTTCATATAATAGATATTTTTGTAATACATTTTAAAATAAATCACATATATAATTTTAAATTCAAATAATAAATACTTTATTTGTGGCAAGTCAGATTTGTCTAATGAACTTAGTCATTGAAAACTCTTTTATGCAAAGCTTTATGGTTTTGAAAATATAAAAGCTATCCGGAACTTCGTTTAGATCGATTCTTTAGTCAAATACAAGTTTGTTATAGTTTCTCTCTGTTGCAGGCCAAAATCGGAAAGTGACTTAAGTTTGAAGCAGTTATTTGTTTTGAATAGCTCTTTATTATACAAGTTAGGTATGAGTTTGTATAGAAATAATGACTTTGTTTTTTATTTTTTACGAGGTCATTATCTTAATTGTTGCAAATATCCTCATGTTGTGCCTTCTTTTATTTGGTGTTCGCTTAAGTCCATCCATTTTGATCTTTGCTCTCAATCATATTGGCTTCCCAAGTCCAACAACAATATGAGTTTTTGGCATGATAATTGGCTCGGTTGCTCTATTGTTTCTAGGCTTAATCGACCTCCTCATCGACGTAAGCTTCTTGATGGTCGGGTTTTAGACTTTTTCTCTCTATTTCTTATCCACATTTGATTATGTTAATTCAACAAGTTAAGGTGTCTTTCTTGCCTCATGACATTTTTCTTTGGCATGGATCTTTGGATGGAAAGATCTCTTCTAAGTCTGTATATAACCATCTTCGTGTTTGCTATCCCATTAAGGATTTGGGATGTGATATTTAGAAGCCTTTTATTCCTTCATCTCATTCAGCCTTGTGTTGGAAGTTGTTTCTTGACAAATTACCAACAGATGATAATTTGAAGGTCAAAAAGGTCTCTACAGTACATCAGTGTGTAGGTTGCGTTGGACTTCTGCTCATCTCTTTATGACTTGTCCTTATGCTTCTAGTTTAAGGAATGCAATTGTTGATTGAGGTTTCTATTCCATCATCTAGCTCATTAGCTTTGGAGCTTTTCCAAGTTCTTCGTCAATTTCGGTTTAGCTCTCAACTTCATTCTTTTTTTCTTACATCTATAGTCTCTATCTTTGGGCTATTTGGACGACTCATAATCAATTTTTTTTTAAGGTCATCAGGTCTCTCTTTTCCATTCCTTACGGTTCATTTATAAGGCTATCAAGAAGTGTGACACTTTTAAGATTGGTTTTGCTTCCATTTCTCAAAGTGATTTGCTTGATCTTTGTCACCTTAGCATTAGTTTGAAGCCTAGAAAGGCCCCCTCTATAATTTCAGTTAAATCACATTTGGGTATAGACAAATTCTACTTGTGTAATTCATCTTTTTTAGAGTTGTAGTACTCATGTGCCTTGGTATATTTTGGTTGATTGGTCTCATTGTCTTGATAGAATTTCTAAGATTCAATTTGTTGTTTCTCACATATTTCATGAAGGTAACTCTATTGTTGACCGTTTTAGCCAAAGATGTTGTTAATAGTGACTAGGTTAATTGGTAGTTCACTCCTCCTTCCTTTTGTTTACCTTTTATAACTTATAATGCTCAATTTTGTGAGCAATTTAAGTTTCGATGATTTTTCATTTTTTTGTATTAATATTCATTATTCTTTTTTGTAAAAAAAATAATAGTTGGGATATTCATGCCTCTTCTCAGTTCTCTCTAATGCTTCATTTAAAAAAAATAATAATTTGTATAAATATATCGTGTTAATAAAATATTTGACTAGGAAGATTAAGAATTAAACTCGGAACAACTACCCCTTTTTTTTTGTTGCACCGAATAGCTAACCTTTAATTATCAAGTGATTAATATTTAGTACATGGATAAAATATAGTCTGTAATAGTAAATAATTAAATACGTTGGAAACACAATGTGTCATAGTACATCTTTTACCTTCTTACTTTATTTAATCACAATATGAAATGCTTAGTCTTTTTAGTCGCAATTATTTTTGACTAAGGGGAAAACTTGATATATTTTTATTTAATGGAAAATAATTTATTCATAAAAAAATTTATGAAAAAATATTTTTGAAAAAAGTATGTTTTACATTTGAAATATATTAAAAATATTATTTTTTATTTTGTAAAATTATAATAAAATTTAAATTATAAAAGTTTTACATTACTTATTATTAAATATAATAAATATCAAAAAGTATATTGAAAATGAAATTATATGTGCTCTATGAATTATCGATAATATGATAAATGAATGTTGGTGAATAAAGATAACTACGAATAATAATAATAATAATAATAATAAATATATTTATATATTAAAAAATAGTTTTTAAAAAATTACTTAATTTTTTAAATTAGAATAATATTTTTTATTAATTAATTTCTTTGATCCCATCAAACATTAGACAATCTGAAAAATATTTTGGATCAAACAAATGCAGCCTTAAATCATTAAATATTATCTTTCATTTAGTACAGACAGCCACTCCAAACCATAAGGGTTCCGCTCTCAGCAACACGGTATTAAAGACTTGACCTTTTTTTCCTCAGTGCAGTTGAGACCACGGTATTGGTGGTTTGGCCATTAATAAGAGGAAGATGCCATATAAGATTAGGGTAATGGTTACTTAAAGAAATTATGAAGAGGCATGTGTATTAGATGGGTAATAATGGCATTTCCGAACTAATAACAAATGGGACCGTTGTTGGACAGGGAAAGAAGAGGCAATTCGAATTTGTGAAGGAGGAAGGGACCGTTGGACCAAAATAAAAATTAAATTAAATTATATATAAGATGAGGACAATTTTGATATTTCCAATAAATCATGAGCCCTTTTTAGGGCTTTGGCGTGATTAAAGGGAAAGTGCCAAATTGGAAACTGGATTTGGTCGTCGTTTTGGGTTTTTGCCTAGAACCCAGGAGTCCGTGCGTTTGACTCCTGGTCTTGGCTATGTTGACCTCGGACTTGTAGCTGCCCGACGCTAATTACTATAAAATTCTTTACAATTATTTTTTCGTTATATATTAATATTAAACGTCAAATAAAATCTAACAGTTAAAACCAACAAAAAATACGGTGAATTATACATCTCTTCTCCGAAAAGACAATTGAGATACCATTGATATATATATATATATATTCCTTTTGTTAGTTATACTTTATATATTTCTCTATTTTTTAAAAGAAGTCTCCTTCATTCATAAATAATTATATAATATTTAAAAAATTATATAATACAAAATACTAATATAAATTTTATTATTAGCGTAATTAATAACAACACTTTAACTTAACTATATAATTATGAGTATTATTTTTACCATCAAATTTTTAAATGGCTCAACATCTTTATTAATTATAAAAATATTTTTTAGATATAGTATTATAATGTAATGTGAATTGAAATTCATATAACAAGTCATATTATATCTGAAGTATAATGACTAATAATCTATTATCACTAAACTATTACATACTTGATCTCAAATCATAAAAAGAGCATAAAATAATAATTTTCAATAATGAGAGATAAAATAAATAAAAATTAATAAAATATACTTCTTTCTTCCATAAAGATAAATTTACTTATATTTCATATAGATAAAAAATATATAATTAATATAGTTGAAACAATTAAATTTACCTATATTTTTCTAATATGACCTTATATTAAATAGAGAGTTCATATTATTTTAACTATAATTAGATAATAGTAGATCATATTTATTGATAGCACCACACATTAAATAGAGACATATTTAAAAAAATTTAAGAAATTAATTATATTATTAAAAAAAACAGACTATAATTTGAGATATGTGAAAAAGAAAAGTAAATCTCTCTTTATGGGATGGAATATATTTATTTTATTAAAAATTAAAGAAAAAAGAATTTATCACCAAAAAATTATTTCTCATTTTAAACTAACAAAATATAAGATTTGTTTTAAAAAATGAAAGAGCCGCCACTTGAATGTTTTAAAAGAATAACATATACAGCCCACAAAAAAAAAAAAAAGAATAACATATACGAAAATCTCTTTCATATATAAACTATCAATATAAATGTGATCATTAATACAATCAATAATGCGACATTAATCAATTCTAAAATTATAATATTATTTTGACAATGAATCTTTTACGTGGCTCAACATTAATGCAATATTGTAAGTATACTTATTTTATTAAAAATTTGAAAAACAAAAAAAATAAATTGATCACTAATAAAATATTCCGGTAGTCGTTTTAAACTAACAAAATGTAAAGTCTTCTTTTTTTTTTTTTTAAAAAAAAAGAAAGATAAACCACCATAATTTTTAAAAAGAAAAAACATATATGAATTACTGGAAAACTATGAGCTTAATTTATTATTTTGTGTTTATAAACATAAACCTAATAATTGGTACTAAGTTGATGAGGCATTGGATACTCCCACGATGTCAACAACAAAAGTGACAATACTGTGGTTACAGATAAGCTGCCATTGCACTTTATTAGCAACTAACTTTTTTACCAATAAATTAAATAATTTAGAAACTTGTATCAATAATTTAGATTTATCCCACTTTTTAAGCGCAATTTGCTGGAGCCAAATTTTACTGCTAGATAGTGTTACAGTAATATTGATTTCCTTTTCTTTTTTTTAAATTCCTCAGTAAACTAATAATGTTGAATAAATTTGTTTTCATATCCCACTTGCTGAAATTTAATCCAATTTTATGCTTATCGCAAAACTAATTATTCAATCTTCGAGAAACAATTAATTCAATATATATATATATATATACACACAAGCTCTTTTGAAATTTGCATTTCCAGTAATAAAAGAATGCTTAAAGAAATCTAAAATTTTAAATTTTCTGCATGGAAAAACTAACATCGAATTCATCATCTTAGTTATTATCAATTTACTGTCTAAAGTGGGAATAATTTATAAATTGAAGCTTTAACAACGACAATTGGTTTAACAATTGTGTGGGAACTTCATATTACCTACATTTTGATTTTAGAGGCGGACCACCTCTTATGATAAGCAGTATTTGAATTGGATTAGATATATTAATTGAATGGATAAAATTGAAAATTGATTAATAGTTCAATTTAGTTTAGTGCTGAAAATCGATCATTGAAAAAATTAATTAAAACTAAAAAAATTAGTCAAAATCAAGAAAATAGTTTAAAATTAAAAAAACCGAATCAAATCGATTCAATTTAAAATTATATCGTTTTTGTGAAAAAATTTTTAAATTATATTATGTTACTCAAAGTTTAAATTTTAAAAATAGTTTTCATTACTTTATCTTATTATAAATTTTTCTTTTTTTTTAGCATTTTAAGTGTTATCTATACATTTACAAAAATAAAAAAATATCTATTAAATTTGAAAGATTAAACTAATTGAACTGAAAATCAACCGAATTCACTGATTTCGATCTCTTCTCCACTTTTAAAAGCATTGGTGGTAGGTTTGGTAGTAGGAATGGAAATTTGAAAGATATGACATGAATAGGAGAGAAGGATGGGTCATTCATTATCCTTTGAAATGTTTGGAAATGACCAAGGAAATAAAATATATTTCTAGACAAAAAATCCACCAGCAAGTTATATTTTATATATCAATAACGATGATAAAATTGTAATTAAAAAATCTCAAATGATTAAAGTTAATCTTTTTTATTTTATAAAGAATCTCTTCAAATAGTTCGAAAACACATTTCGTCTTAATTGACCTATAAACTAAGTTGATAATTTTATGATGACAAATAGCATAAAAAAATCTCTTTAGTTTGAAAAGAAACAAATACGTGAGTTCATAAAAATCCCTAAAAAAAAAATTTTGAATAATTTATTTATTAAAAAGAGAATAATGGCATT
Organism: Omphalea diandra; assembly: GCA_949677035.1. NCBI lineage: Eukaryota > Viridiplantae > Streptophyta > Magnoliopsida > Malpighiales > Euphorbiaceae > Omphalea > Omphalea diandra. Next base: position 2,172 of record CATIWR010030508.1, on the reverse strand, counting down.
AATTTAAATTTTTTGAGTGTTAGTTATTGCAATGCCAACAAAATGAGATTTGAAAAATATTCTTTAGAAGGAAAATTTATTAATAATTTAATTCAGAGTATTATATGATTGTTATTTATAAATGAATGTAAATTATTTTGTGTGCGTACACACACTTATACTCCATAGTAACTTTGTTCGAAAACTTAGTTGTCTTTGCTCATCCCTTCCCACCATTTATTATCAATTTACTAATCTCGTTTTGTCTCTTGAATCTAATAATAATGACTACATCATCATACTTAGGGATCTTAGTTTTAACTACTATACTATATTGAAGTTTTTGTCAATAAAACTCCATTAAATGAGAATTATTATATAGTATTATATATATATATATATATATCCATTTAATACATAACCAATAATTGACAATAAAAGACAAAATAATATTTTAATATGAGTAGTTATAGTTATAATAGTAATGTTGCATGGATAATTATAAATATTTTTTCTTTTTTAATTAATTTAATTTGTTAAATCACTTTATTACACCTAATGTAGCAATAAAAAATTTCTAGCTAAGGATCCAAACATCAATCTATATATGCCACAAAATAACCATGAAAAAGCGTATTTATAGTTGAATTGAAAATTATAACATTCTATATGAATCTAATTAGAAAATCTTAAACAAAGCTAAAATCTTTCGAGCAAGGTTCATGTTTTTGGACTTTATTAAATAAATTGTGGTCATGATTAATATATACATATATATTATCGTTTGAATATTTTACTCTGGAAGGAAAAAGATTTACGTTGGTAAGAGGGGTATTTCCGTCAATTCGAGATGTAAACTAGTGGACAAATCGTAGAAGAAAGGAATAGGAGAGCCAAGTGTAAGACATCGAGAAGGAGCGGAGGAGATTCAATCTCATCATCATCAGATTTTGGGAAATCCCATAACAGTGGCAGGCAGACCAACAAATATCCCACGAGGGCCCTTTTGGATGGGCCCCATCGTATCCGTACGCATTACGTTAGATATCTCCCTCCAAAAGAAGCCAAACATTTGAATTTCGAATGCACTCAACAGTTGCCGATCTGTCTGCGAGTGTCTCAGTAAATATTTGCTCGTTTCGTTGGTTTAAATGTTTTTTTTTTTTAGTCTTTTACGTGTATCTTTGTACCTTTCGTTTTTACCTTTTATTAGCTTTGAATATCTCTTTTTTTTTATTTTTTATTTTCGTTGAAATAAAGATCGATCTGTATCGTTAATTAGTTATTTCCATAACACACCTGGGTATTATCAATTAGGAAATGATGATGATTAGTTCTTCATTTAGATTATTAGATCTATTGTTTCCTATATAATTCACAGGGTCGTTATTATAGAGCAATATTATAATATTGTATAATTTGATTATTTATTATTATAATTATTTATATGATTAGTAAGTTATTAATAATATTTATTTACAAAAAAATTTATCATATTTTATTTTTTATCATTTATAATTAAATATATTTAAAATTTTATTATATTTTAATATCTTAATTTACTAATAACGATATTTAGTAAATAATAAATTAGTAAAAAAATCAATATTTCATACACTATTTGATTTGTCAGTAGATTTATTTTTTAAAAAAGATTGAACTTTTATATACTTTTTGAATTATATACATTTATTTAATTTGAACCAAATCAAAGTTAATATTCATTTTTAATTAAATTCTATGTATTATTATAAAATAAAATTAATTAAAAATTTAATCATAAAATTTATTTAAAGAAGAATTGTATTATTTAAAATTAATCTCACTCTAAATAAAGTATTTTTATTTTTTTAATCAAAATTTTGTTAACATCTAAAATTTTTTTGAATCATATAATAAAAGAGTTTTAATTTTTTTATCAAATTGTTCGATCTAACTATTATATTTATTAATTACAGTATAGATGTACTATTCATTATTTACCTAAGTATTGTATTAATGATTTTATTAACTAAAAATTATTTATATTTCACGTTTAGCTATTCCTCTGACTCTCATATATATATATATCTATATATATATATATATATATATATATATATATTTGTGTGAGATGTGTAGAGATAAGAGATATATATATATTTTTTATTTAATAAAATATATAATACAATAATGCTATAAGTATTAACTAGA